>SKCR01001891.1:0-74450 GCA_019454045.1 Zanthoxylum bungeanum | reverse complement strand
TATTTACAAACAATACATAAATACGGCTGGCTTACACATACAATGCTCATATGAGACTCATTACTTATTTTAGAATAGGTATGAGATAAATTTCGTCCGAACAGATTCCTAATCAACTCGACTACTATACCATGAGAACATCAACCAATTAAACATACACACTTGCATAATATCACGACACACAAAATTCAGCGCATGACTTCTCGTACACAAGCACATACATGGCAAACACTGCTTTATCATCAGAATAGTCATACACATTCATACATACATCAAGCATACGAATATACACATTACTTTGAATTTGGATACCATTGACTTTAATAGACCTTATATCCTTTATGTATCAATCAAATATAATCTATTTCAGAATTCTTATCTGGAAACATTGATACAGTGTCTTACCATATATACATTTCCTTTCATATATGTATCATATCAATCATGTACTTCTATCACTAAGGAAAGGTTTAGCTTATACCAACCCAACCTCTATACAGATAAATCGTATGAATTAGTCAATAACAAACTTACTCCAATAACGCACATCTACACGTACTAATATAATTTTTTAAAAATCGTAACCTGTTCTTTTTACCGACCTTATATGCTCAAATCATACTCATCTTATCATCTCATACATATACAAATATGGTTTCATATACTTATACATATTCATACTCATTCACATATACATATACATACCATTTCAGGTTCATACACTAATGTATATGAATACATACATATAGACATTAACCTCATCTATCATATTACTTTATATCACAATAATAACATAAAAATCCATACCTATGGAGGTCGATTGCCTTAACCATATGTAATCTCGAACTCCGTACTCAAAACCATTTCTTAACTATCCTCTTTTATCCCTAACATTTCAATCATATATATATATATATATAACATGATTTCAACACTCAAGTTCTGAACGCATGGGTTACTTATCTGGCTTTGCGAGCACTCCAGGTCTTAATCAACTCAGCCAAAACAAATACCGAAATGCCGTCAGAATCGCAACTTAATAAAATTCTTGACTTTACTTTGAAAGAATCTCAGATCTTTCCAAGACAACCAAAACACATCCGATTTCAACATTTTCAGTTCTAATAATCTTAAAACACCATTAAAAATTAATTCATGCCACTAGTTAACTTGAATTCTCGGTTTTCGTGTTTTTGAAAATTCTTTCGAAAAAGTATCCGCAAATGCTACGGAAAGGTCCCGAACCCTCTGAACATGTCCGGAATTATCTAAACGCTATCATAACATTATATACGACTCATATTTATCATTACGATAAAAAATACTAAAATAAACGGAACGCTCACTTTTACCGGAAACTCGCATATTCTATCGGGTCGATCCAACTCGTTCCGTTTCACTCGAATTCTACAAAATGTACATATTCAATATACTTATGCTCAAATAATTCAATTTATATTAATATGCTATTCTACGAAGCTATTGGATACATCCGAACATTTAACGAAAAACTTGAAATTAGTGACTTTTTACCGGGAGGTCTTATCGAGATTTCAAGGCCATATACGGACTCCAAACGATCCCACGAATGCGCTGAAATTGATGGAATTCTGATCGGAGCTACTTTTCATTGTGGGTCACTATTCATTCAAATATTCCTTCCTCATTTCGCGTGCAACCATGCACGGAATGGAAAATCCGTCAATGCTAACTTGTAGTACTCTCTGAGAGTTTCGATTTGGCAGGTGGCTCGGGCCGTAAAATGAAACAACGAGCCGGGATCAAAAAAACCCATCACGCGTGTCTCTCTCCTCTCGCTCGCCGTTCGCCGGCGTCCTGGGGCTACCGCCGGCCACCACAAGGTGGAGGGGCGGCTGGCGCACCCCATAGTTGGTCGCGCCGGCCGACATGACTAGCAACTCAAAGAGCGAATTTTGGGGGTAGGGGGTCGAATTTAGAGATTTAGAAAATTATGTCATTTTGGAAATTAAGAGAAACTATGGGTATTTATAAAGAAGTTTTTGAAATTTATGCTCAGGCCCCGCGAAATTGCAATCAGGTTCATACCGTGGAATTGTTTTCAAAAATTCGTATTTCGAAAAGTTTTCAACACGAAAGTTATTCGTCTCGGGAAAACGAGTCCGATGATTCAAGAATCAGCTCAATCGAAGTTCGTTTTCTACTTTTATAGCCGAAATAATAAACTTTTACGCGTATAACGATATAAACAGAAATCGCGTAACCAGTTCTCGAAACCACACATTTTCCAACCCGACGAAACTTCACTTAAAAATATTCTAACCTATTTTCTAACACATAAAGTCTTATTTTCGAATATCATTCAGTTCCAAATTCTTAACTTCAATTCAGAAATCTTCCATAACCGTTTCGAAAAATATTCGGGATATTACAGAAAAACCAAATAGTTATTTTTTTAAAAATCGAATAATTGTAATTATAAATTATTATTTTTTATAATTATACCGAAGCAAACTGAATCGTGCCCACCCCTATCAAAATATAGTTGAATAATTATAAATATCACATTTACTTAATCTTATACCTCCAAATATTCAATAACTTCAAATAATAAATCTTATAATGAGGTATTGTACCCCAATTTAATTATAAAAAAATATCATTGTTATCTTTCTTTTGTTTAAAAAAAAATCATTTCATACATTTAGTTAACATTTATTAGTTGCCTTTTTATTATCCAAAACGTGGAAAACAAAAATTATGATCTCCAAATCCTTTCAAGTGTTGAAATAGTTGATGGGCCCAAATCTTTTTAAATACATTTATTAATTGGGAATTATCAAATACATTTATTAACTGGGAATTATTATACGTTCATTCGAAATATACTTAATGATTGAAAAACACTCAGTTTTGGAAAATTAAATTTGTAAATTCAAAGTTATTAAAAATGAATATTTTCCACCTAAAATTTAACTCTATTTGGAATCCGTTAAAATTTGACTGCAAAAAGATAATTTTACCTTTGGTTTATACCCAAATGTCATCTGCCAGCCTCAAGTTTTGCAAAATGTATATTTTACACCCAAATTTAAAATGTTATTTTCATAACTAATTTTTAAATGCTAGTTTTATACTTAAATTGTTAAGGAAATAAATTCGAATCGCAATCTCTATTTCATTATGGAAAATCAATCATGAAGATTACGATATTAGAATTGTTATAATTTTTGTACAATATTGTTAATATTTATTTCCTTATTCAGTTTTTGCATTATCTATGTAAAGGCTATAATATTATAAATACAATTCAGATTGAAATAAAAAAAAAAAATTATTTACTCCAATCTTCAACATGGTATCAGATGGTTATGTCTCTGGATTCAATTGAAATTCTGACTACCGGCCACCTTATCACCGCTGAGCGTGTATTTCACGTGCCACCTGCCAAGCGTCTGCTCCATATGCCACCACCAAACCTGACCATTTTCGGTGAAAATTCATATGCCATCCGACTCATACTAGGTCGTTCAGTCTATTTGTAGCCTCCTTATCATCGATTAACCTCTTATTCGCCATCAATTACCACATAACCGAACCTACGAACCCTCATTTTTGGGATCTTGCTCTCCTCGGCAAGTGAGACGCCACCACCACCACCAATCACTCCTCGTTGCATGTTCTTCTTCCATCTGCTCTCCAAACACCATTCCCGTCCCTAAATCACCTATCTCGATCTGCTCAAGGGCTTATTTGTCCAAAATCCAGGAATTTTATTAATTTTATAACTTTTTTAAAATTTCGGTCCCTTCTATAATTTCCAAAACTTTTGGGTCCCTTTTGTTATTTCTAAAAGTTTTGAATCAGTTTTGGAATTTCTAGAAAGTTTGAGGTCACTTTTATAATTTTTATAAAGTTTCGGGTCACTTTTATAATTTCCAAAATGGGTCACTTTTATAATTTCTAAAAATATTGGGGTTTTTCATCGACTTTGAAACTTTATGACTTCGAAACCTACATGATATCATTGTACAATGAAGACCTCAGAAACAGTTCTTCATATTCACTAGTTCCATAGGAGAACTGTTTATTCTTCTTAGAAACAATGCATATATTGTCATTTGTCTGGTTATTTTATCTTGCACTGTCTAACCAGATGTTGCAGAACCTGTCATCAGATTGGAATTATATATTTTGACAAAGATTTCCATATAATGAGCGATAATTTCCAAATATTTCTTCTAAAGGTCGCCAACCACTTTCTTCTAATCATCAGGGTGATACCAAACAACCTCATGTCTCTCATGTTACTGATTTATCGTCTCTCTTTCACTTATTTATCTCTCAAATTGGTAACATTTATGCTTTATCTATTACATCAGGTACATCATCTTGGTTTATTGATTTTGCATATTGCAATCACATGACTGCAGACTCTACTATTTTTCTTCAAAATTAGTGCCTCATATTTTACCCAATATTCAGACTGCTGATGGTTCTTTTATGAAACCTAGTCATCTAGGTCATGTTTCGCTCTCGCATCTATCCTCATCCAATACTTTTCGCATTCTTAAACTTACATTGAACCTATTATCTATTGGTCAACTATGTGGCCTTGGTCTTAATGTTTTATTTACTGCCTCTGGTTGTTATGTACAGGATCCGCAAATCGGCTAGAAGCTTGGGGTAAGTCATAAAGTAGGACGTTTATTTTAGCTCATAAGTCTTCGTGCCGGTTTGGTATGGCTTCTAATAGAGATAAAAGAGTTTTTTTAATCCCAAAAGCTATTTTCAAAATTTTTAGCAATGTTTGATTGCATTTTAACCAGAGCTTTTGAGAATTAAAAAATCTATTTTGTCCCTACTAATAAAAGCTCAAAATTTGTGCTTTTTGGAGTAGGACTTGAAAAGCTTTTATAAAGATTTAAATTGTTTATAATACCCTTATTTAATTTAACAACATTATTTCATTTCTTTCATAATACAACTTAAAAAACTTGTCCAATAAATAATTTTATTATCTTTAATAAAAGCTCTCACTTACAACTAAACACTTAAATTTTTTTTATCAAAAGTTCTACTTCTAAAGGCTCTATTAATAAAAACTATACTTAAAAATATACCAAATGTACCCTTCATCTCCCTCAAAATCCTTCTTTACTTAATCCATGGCCTCCACTTCCCCAATCTCCTCTCTCGCTCTTTGGCATTCTCGATCGGGACTTATCTCTCTCGGGACTTATCCTTCTTTACTTAATCCATGGCCTCCACTTCCCCAATCTCCTCTCTCGCTCTTTGGCATTCTCGATCGGGACTTATCTCTCTTAGTCGTCTACGTTCGTTGGAGTCTCATGGTCACTTAGGTATTATTTCTAGTAAATAATTTGACCGTGTATCATGTCAATTAGGTAAACAACTTGCTCTATATTTAAATCATAGCAGTTCTGTTTCTGTTGCTCCTTTTGATCTTGTTCACTCTGATATTTGGGGACCCACTCCCACTCCTACTATGGGTGGATCTAGATATTTTATTCTCTTTATTGATGATTACTTTCGTAACACATGGTTATATCTCATAAGAATATATATGAATTTTCTTCCATTAACATGACTTTGCTAAAATGATTCAAACATGGTTCTTTAGTACCATTAAAATTTTTCGTACTGACAATGCCATGAAATATCAGTGAAAGTTCGTGATTGTCCAAGGTTCTGACCCAATGCGAAATTTATCACAATTCTTGACCAAATTTGATGCACACGTGCTAATATGATCGTGCCCACAACTATACCAGTTGAATCATCAATCTCCAATAACCATTCTTGGTCTATACGGGAAATTTATACCAATCTGATCACTAAAGGTATATTCGTACTCAAGTCGTACTGATTTCATGTGACCCTAATGAATATATATATCTGAATTTTTCTCAGTTAGTGCCCTCAAAACTCTAAAGATACTTGTGTCTCCTATAATTAGATTCTTTCATGTTCTGCCTTAACTCTGTGGTAGATTTATGCAAGGTTAATCCTTGACGCTATTGTAACTGATCGTACTTGATACTACCTTAACTCCTCGGGCTCGATCTGATCTTAGCATTCATTCTCATAGCTTAACTATTTAACCCTCTATTTTCTCCTTGCTAAGCTCCTTCTGCTTATCAGTTTCGTCCTTCAAGTTCTTATATCTCTACCTATCTATGGGCCTTAGGATCTCATCATACATGGTCAAATTCTTCATGTAATTCTAGCTTACTATTGTTGTTTACCGATGCCTCTTATATTTAGCGACGTTGGTGATTCGATTCTGGTTAATGTTCATATTCCTTCCGTACCCTTAAGTTCATTATTAATATAAATCTAATTACTGTCTTTCACACTAACTTGTCCTCTCTACCTGGTTATACTCTAGGATATCCCCATTTCAGTTACTCCCATAATCTTATTTTGTCAGATGTTGTTCCGGTCCCAACATTATCTCGTATACTTAGTTTTCTTAGCTGTCTTTATGTTATACCTCGATAAATCTATTTTCAAATCATCCCAAGTATTATTCCTAATAGTGCACTGTGAAGGGAAACATACGGGCTATACTCGTTATCTTTCTCCCAATCTAGGACTTATATATTATACTAGCACCCTAAAGGTTCACTGCTATGCTTTCCATAATACATTTTTTTGCTACTTTTCTTCTTCAATTTCTAACAATGGAGCTCTAGTCTTATTCCAGTATTGAGAAACCTTGTTGTTACACACTTCTATCAATGTTTATCTAGTATTTTTTTTTTGTCTTAACTTGGCAGTTCCACCGCCAAACCTTTTGCTTAAAGTCTTTTTCGTCTTCTTTTCTGCTTTATTCTATATCTGAAACTTTTGTGATCTATGTCTCTGTCTTCATATCCGATGGGTATTCTCTTTTAAGGGTTCTTTGTCATACCTTATGGAATACTGTAATACTTCACAGATTTACTTATTTCTGGGAATATCATTGGGATGAATATCATGGTTCTTCATTATTGTCGGCATCTAACGAGGGTTGGGAGGGTAGGGCTGATCCTGAAGTCATTTTTGGTCATGGTGGTCTCACTAACTATACATGCTACAGTTGCACATGCTGCTAGTTCATAATTCTAGGATTCCCTTATTTACATGTCTAATATTGGCTTCCACAATAAGGTATTACTACTAAGAACTATCCAAATTACCTCCTTCAATTTACTCTTGATTTATTTCCGACTATTGATCATATTAGCCTTTTCTACGAACCTCCTTCAGGTATATGCTCTCTCAAACTCCTATTGTACCTCCTCTGTTATTCTTCCTACTAATCTCAGTTTCTTAAACCTCTTAAGTAATTATTTCTCTGAAACTCCATATTTTACAACAAGTCATGATATCGCTACTGAACCTTTGGTTTAGGTATTGCTCTCTTACTAAAATTTCTCCATCTCTAGTATGATGGGAAGCTCCGTATAAGTAGTATATCTTACTCTTGGGGGTCGCTATTTGTATTGCTTACTCTGGTTCCTTACTCTTTTGAGCCTTTACTTCCTTGAAAACTTTACGTTCTACGATAAAGCAGGTTATCATTTCTAGATTCGGCTAGTCTTACTGTGAATTCAAATTATTCTATCTTATATAAAATACTAATGTCTTATGATTCTTATCTAGATTATGTTGAACTCTTTGGTTCGATATCTTGTTGTCTCGTGATTTGTCCATCCTATGAGTTACTCTTCCTTACTTTTTCAATCCTTATTGGACTCTAAGTTGGGGGTGAACACTTGCTCCCATAACTGGTTAGATGTCTATATACCTACTAGAGTAGGGGTTACTGGAAGAAAGAGTTATCGTTCGTTCTGCTGGGAACTGGGTCAACTACTCCATGACTTAAGGGTCTGCAACTTTTATCAACTATTCTTAAGTCTCCATTTACGTTACTGTCTCCAAGCTATAATATCTATGTCACTATATGTATTGAACCTTAATGTCACTTCTGTATCCTTCTTTATTGTTTCCATATTCTGTCTCTTAGCACTAAGCCGCACTGCCAAGGCTAGTGGCGGTTCATTCTATTGGGATACTTCCTAGATCTTTTCTCTTGCCATGGGCTACAACTATATCACTTAATCTAACTATTTGTACTAGTACTTTTGTTATCTTCTGAGTATCTCCAATCTCATGTATCCGTTCTTTTAAACTTACGCGGGTTTCTACTAGCATTAGTCTGGTTTATGGATTCTTACCGGTATTATAACCTTGCCCATCTTGGACTATGTCAAGTTCTTTTTTTTTTAACTATATAAGTCTCTCTAGTCCCTTTCTGGGTGAACCTTCGCTCGAGGTTTGCTGCCCTTCTCTCAGAAAATAGTATTATGGGTACTGAGCTTTCGTACGGTTATATTTATCCATGCTAGTAAAGACTGGGACAAGCTTTTACATCTCGATAGATATTGTTGTCGTAGTTCTGGTACTTTATGTCCTGGTAGAGTCTATTACTCATGTAAGATAGGTATGATCTAGAATTTTCACGACAGTTTCCTTAACTGTTATCACTCAGTGGTTGGAATATATTTTTGGGTGTCTAAAATCTCCATGTCCTTTTTGGTATCTCAAGTCTATTGTAAACTTCCACGAAAAATCCTGGTTTTTTGCTTCTTTTGCCTTTATGGCTACTTTTCGTTATTCAGGGAACTCGCTGTCTATACTAGGTACTCAAAGGCTATTGGATTTACTTGAAAGAATTTTCTGAGGAGGGAATGAACTTTACTTGGATCTACCTGAAATTTCATTCTTTCTCGGGCTTACTGTATTCCCCTTGTTTCTATAAGTTCTGGCACATTCTTTTTTTATCTAATTATGTTTCTTTATCTTTTATTGCCTCTGGTTCCTTTAAGCAATTTTACATCATTTCTTACTTTTCTCATAGCTTTCTCTCCCCACTCCCTTAAGTGAATATCCTCAGAAATTTACTATTTATTCTCATAACTTGTCTTGAACTTCTGATAATAAGTCAGGATAACTACAGAATGATTCTCAATTTGGGCAAAGAGTATGGTTGCTTCATAAGGAAGAATATTCGAATAGCTTATGAATTCTTACTAACCTGTCTATAGGACTTGAGGACGTACTCGATGATCGTATACTGGAGAGGTAGTGCCTCGCATACTAGTACCACAAGCATACTACGTATACAAGACTCCAGCACTCTACCTACTGCAGTCACTGACTCCCTAGACCATGTTATGATACCATCGTTGTAACATCCCTCTCTTAGGGATGCTACCTCCAAGGAATAGGTAGACCTATTCCCCGAGCTACTGACTTTCTAACTGTGATCATCACAACTAATCTTATCTCAGCACAAACTCATACATGGGACCATTGCCCAAACTCGATAACATAGAATGCAACTCAATGCTCATAACTCTTTACTTAATAACAATACAGTTTACAACTCTGTTTATGGACACTTTTACTCAATACAATGACTAATACCATACTAATTTCTAATGCATGACTTTACTGTGACTCTGAATGAACTCTCTCTTTGACTTGACATGCTGTACCAAACACCCTAGTGACTGCCATCTGTATCCATCCTCTTGAGCTCTTCCTTCGGGTATTTCTGTAAAATAAAGAAACTGGGAGTGTGGGGGTTAGATCGTTTGAACGACCTAGTGAGTTGACAGTTTAAAGCAAAAAAAAACTGAAATATGTTATGAAAATCAATTATTCTAAAACTGAAATCTTGTAATGGAAACTGTCTTTTCTGAAAACTTTTTATTTTCTGAAAAATAATCTATTTCTGGAAAACCTTTTTGATAACCTTTCTTTCTGTAAAACTCTGATAAATTATGTAAAACAGAGTTCTCTTGAAAACTCTTTCATAAAATTTATAATTTCTGAAAATCATATTTCCAAAAATCTCATCTCTGAAAAATCTCTCTCTAAATTTGTCTCTAAAAAAGTTGACATATGAGGGCGTTACATCTCGTCATCCCTCCATATGTCTAAACTAGTGGTCTTGGGGCATTACATCTCGTCGTCCCCCAAGCCACTAAACTAGAGCCAGATGTGCGGATCAATGCTATCATCTAGGCTCTGAATCTAGGGTCAAGGGGCGTTACGTCTCGCCATCCCCCTAGCCCTGAAATCTAAGATCTAGAGACGTTATGTATCACTGTCCCCCTAGTCTTGCTCTACATGTGCACATGTTCTGTATCCGTAAATTCCAGTATCTGTAATAAGTTACAACTAAGGTGGGTTTTTCCCTCATGCCTCCAAAAATCAAAGAAATCATGCTTTTAAAATCAAAGCTTTCTAAAACATTCTCAAAACATTCTTATTCATAAAATATTTGGAAATAATCTTGGCTAACGCCCTATATCTGGAAAAGTAAGTTTCAATTCAAAAACATATAAGTAAATACAACTTGAGAAAATGGTCCACTCACAGATTTGGAATCTGGCTGGCATTACTTTGTTTCACCGAAGGAAGTTGTGGTTCCTACGATGATGTATAATTGATAAACTTAATTAGTATACAAGTCATGAATTATGCTTGTCACATGACATAATACGTGTATATGTGCTGATACAAAGCCCCTAGGGTGGCCTCTAACATCGTAAGTTTGATTTGAAATGGGATAAAACTGGTATTTTTATGCGTGGAGACTCTAGGTCTTACGCATTGCAACGCTCATACGATCAGACTGAAGCAGAGAGCTTCTGCTTGATACTCGTCGCGACGTTGGGTGTTGAGCTTTAGGTCTCTAAGACATTATCCAAGATTATATAAGCAATGAAATCATGTGAATACGAAAGTAAAGTATGGCGGAATCATACTTACAAAGATCAGATTTAGGATGCGTCAAATACAAAAATTTATTCTTGAAGTTTGGGCCAAGGTGTCATTTGAATGTGATCTCCAAGCTCCAAGCTTTATGTGATGAGATTCCAAGCTCAAGGGATTAGTTTCCCTAACACATTGATATGATTCCTTGAATGTGCTAGCAAGATTAGAAAGAAAAAACAATTCTTCTTTCCTTGTAGTGAAGCTCACGGTTTTGAGCTAATGAGAGAGAGAGAGAGGTTTCAATTTTCTTTTGATTTTGTTTTCTAAAAACATAATACCAAAATCCTTCACACTTTTGGTATATGCTTTTCCAAAAAGCAAAAGGCAAAATTGAGGGAAAATGGCATTCAATGCCTTCAACAACTCCCATCATGAATAGTGATTGGTTGTCAATCACAAAAATGTGACATGACTTCCATCACTAAAGTGACAGGCGATGTGACTTGTAATGTGACTTGTGGGCCGCACTTTAATTCAAAATGTGAGTGGGCCCGCAAACACATTTCGGGCTCGGGAATTAACGAACTTTCCGTTGTGACGTAATTAAATCAAATTTAATTAAATAATTATGCCAAGCAAAATTAATATTCACATCGCTCGCGAATTAATTCTAAATCAATTCGTTAGCCCGAATTAAAATCCAATTTTAATTCCGTGTCGAAATCTAATTTCGTTTAATATATCGAATATATTATTTTATCGATTAATTCCAATTTAATCGTTCTCTCTCTTCAAATAGTATTTTATCCCAGATAAAATCTCTCCGCAATTAATCCTAGATTAATTATGTTCGATTCATACGTCATCGGTGAATCTTCGAGAAGCGACCCATGAGATCCCTGGATATGTTGGCAGTAAATCTGGTCGTCGGACTATCCGAACACGTACATACCTCGTAGTATGTTTTTACCAATTTACGAGGCATGGTTGGCTTCTAGCAAAGCACCGTGCCTACCCAATTCTCCAGAAATATTCTTAAAGGAATATATAATCTATATCAGGCGTAGTATACGTAGTATTGCGTATTACGATCTAGTATCGGATGTCACATGGATGGCCTGGGGCTGGAATAGTGTCTGCCCCGTACGAAGCATATATCGGATTACAAGCAACTAGTCTCTTTAATCGGATAATCATGACCTTGTCATATTATCCCGATGGTTGCAACCAATTAGAGTACCAGTTCTGTATCCCTGCGTGATCATCATCTCCGTATAACTGAAGTGATACTTCCATCTTGACATCACACCCAATACACTACTATTCTCAATAAACCCAGAAGAGGCGTACACAAAACCTGTTAAAGTCATGGACGACCAAAACCAAAGCCTATTGATTGTTGCATATACTAGCGATGCAAGTCTCAGGTTAAGACCAAATACACCTACCTTGATGCGGATTCCCATAGACACATAGTCATACTACCAATGGGATTCCGCAGGGTCTATCCAGAGTGAAGCTATTTCCGTACCATCGGTAAACACAACCTCATATCACACTTGAATAAGTATCCAATACTTAAATATATGAGAACTGTGTCGTTACGCTTCCATAACATGTACAAGTGCAATACTAGTCTATTCCGCATTATCGATGTCCAGTCTCGATAATACTACGACTATGGATATTTAATGATTAAACCTTTATGGATTGATATTGTCTCATATCTTATAATCTGAAACTAATAATAAGGACTTTTATCATTTATATATTTAAGTAATCAAATTACAAAATGATAAAATGCAATTTCATTGCTACATAGTTAATTTGTACAAAAATCACAATGTCTTTTACGAATAGTGACGCTATGGGTCATAATTGTCCAACATGAGCGTCGCTGCAACACTCGATAATCCCGATGACTATTACATTATCGGAGGTATTATACATGATATAAATCATGTTCAAGTATGTATATGCTCATGAAATTACTTTTTGGACATTCGATAAATTTCTCGCAGTTTCGATATGAAATTTGTTCGATGCTCCACTCCAAATAGCCCTTAGTATTTGGGCTATAACTTTTTCATACGATCTACGATTTTTATGAATTATATATCATCGGAAAGCTAAGACTGAGACCTACAACTTCCACGTTGTATATTTTTTCGTATTCAAATCAGAAATAGGTCAAATGTAATTCAAAAATTCAGATGGATAGTACCGAGGACTAATCTAGAAAACTCTCCAAAATTCTGATTTTTTTTCTCCATTAAATCATTTTATATTCAGCCTCTGATATATAAAGGAAGCACTATTCATTAATCCTAAATTTTGGAGAAGAATAAGAAACATGAATGGGGAGAGAAAGAAAGAAAAAAGAAGAAAGAGGAGGAAAGCCATTTCCTTAACAAGAATAAGAAGAAACAAATGCAAACCAACCCCCAACAAGCTAGAAATAAGAATATCAAGCTTAGAAGACTTGAATGGTGAAGAAAATTAAGTGAGTTAAGGGAAGGAAATCTTGACCCAAAACTTGAATTGTGGAGTTTTGATAAAACAATGTTATGTTAATGTTGTTGGCATGTTAGTGATTGCATTAAGTTGGTTAATGAACAAAGAAAATGATTTTATAAAGAAATTCCTAAGATTATGGAATTCTAGATAATGAGTTTAAATTAAGGACTAGGAAATTAAAGAGTTTCTTTGATGGGAAATATTGAAGAAGCATGTATCGATGATAAAGTTCAAAGAAGTACTTGGGTGAAAGTCATAGTGTAGAGTGTTGGAATTGCATATGGGTATTGCCATTGAAGAGTTGGGTTAGGCCCTAAAATCGGGCTAGCGTCACGACGCTCAGCACCAAGAGTTGCAACGCATAACGAACAAAGGCTCTCTGCCTCGGGTCTGATCAGGTGGGCGTCGCGATGCGGAACCCTTTGCTTCACGACGTAAAACAGAACATGCTCCAAGTCTAGGTCTGCTTGCATGGGCATCGCGAAGCGCCAGACCTGGCATCGCGACGCGATGCAGAATCAATTTCATTCCATTTCATAAGCACAATAGAAAGTTAGAGACCACCCTAAGGGTTTAGTATGGACCCATATACATGCATTATGACAAGTCGCAAGTATAATACATTATGTGATGTTTATAGTCATGTTGAATTAAAAAGCTTAGACAAATTTTGAAATATGTTACACACCTTATATTCTAATTAAGTTTCTCGATTATAGATTATCACAGGAACCACAATATTCTTTGACAAAGCGAAGTAATACCAGATAGATCTAAAAATCTGTGAGTAGACCATTTTCTCAAACTGATTTTATCTAATTGTTTTGATGAGAGACTTACTTTTAAATGCTTTAGGGCGTTAGCCAAAATGATTTTTAGATTATTTCATAAATGAGAATGTTTTGAGAAATGATTTGCAAAGCATGATTTTGATGATTTTTGGAGGCATGGGGGAAAAACCCACCTCAGTTGTAACTTGATACATATGCTGGAATTGACGGACTTAGAGAACGTGTGCACATATAGTACAGGACTAGGGGACGATGAGACGTAACACCCCTAGATCCTAGGTTCAAAGTCAGGAGGGTAGCATGGATCAGCACCCACGGCTCCAGTTCAGTGGCTTGGGGGACGGCGAGACGTAACGCCCCAAGACCACCGAATTAGGCGCATGAGGGGACGGCGAGACGTAACGTCCTCATATGTCAAGCTTTTCAAAGATAGATTTTCAGAAAAGATCGTTTTAAGAAAGAGTTTTCAAAAGAAATTGTTTTATGAGTATCTCAGTGATTGGCAGACAGAAAGCAGTTTTCATAAGGGTTTTTCAGAAAAAAGAATTATTTTCAGATAAGAAAAGATGATTTCAGAAAAGATGATTTCTTTGAGATGACTTTGATTTTAGAATAATGGATTTTCAAAAGCATTTTCAAAAATCATTTCAGTTTCATTTTTAAATTGTCCACTCACTAGGTCGTTCAAACGATCTAACCCCCCTTACTCCCAGTATTTCTATTTTGCAGGTCTTCCGGAGGACGGGCTCGAGGGGATGGATACTGTTGGCAGTCACTAGGGTATTGATTCCACCAGGCCGAGTCAGAGTTAAAGTACAGTTAGAGTCAAAGTAAAGCTGCATGCATACAAGAGTATTGTGTATGTCATAATAAAGAGTTAAAAGTGAAAATGAGAGTTATAAAGAGAAGTAGTGTTGAGTCTACAGTTATATGTATTATTATGCATTCTATGTCATTGATTTGGGAAATGGTCTAATGTATGAGTTTACGTTTGAGATAGAGTAGCAGTGTTGTCCATAGTCAGAAATTCAGAGGCTCGGGGGAATAAGACGATTTATTCCCTACCGATAACATCTCATAGAGAGGGATGTTACAGTCGCGATGCTCACATAATCAGACACGAGGCAGAGACATCCTCATGACCCAACTCGATGCAAACATACAACTGACCCGAGTCCTCCATACGACCGACTCGAGTACTCTACACAATCGACCCGAGTCTTCCACAAGACCGACCCGAGTCTTCCACACGACCGACCCGAGTCTTCCATATTAGTGTCCTAGACATGCGCAAGGATCCTAAACAAGATTTATGTGTGAATAAAATCAAGAAAGTTGCGGAAAAACTTACAATGATCGGATGAAGTTCAAGACTTTTTCTTTATTGTATGGAAGCTCCAAGCTTCGTTGAGTGATCCAAACTCAAGGGTGAGTTTCCCTATCACCTTTTTCTGACTCCCAAAGTGCTAGCTTTGATGAATTTTTCTCAACAAAAATTCAAATGGAAGAGAGGAAGTGATCGGCCAAAAATGGAGAAGAAATGGAGAGAATAAGTCTAACTTGTTAAAAAACATGTGTGTTGTGTGTTAAATGCAACATTTAACAAAGCCCAACTACTTCCATCACCAATAGTGACTAGTGATGTAAGTAAAGTGGGTCCCACCACTTTAATTTCAAAATTCAAGTTGGCTTGTACAACACACTTTGGGCCCGGGTTCGTTTAATCCGACTAAACGAATTTTTCATCGCGACGTAATTAAATCTAATTTAATTAAATAATAATACCCAGTAAAATTATTACGGAAGTCGCTTATGAATTATTTCTAAATTAATTTGTTCGCTTGAATTAAAATCTAATTTTAATTCCGTATTGAAATCCAATTTCAATTAATATATCTAATATTTTATTTTAGCCCAATTAAATAAATTAAATAGAAAAATCTAATTTAACTATTAAATTTATTTTACCAATTAATTCCAAATTAATCGCGTTCTCTCTTCTAGACGAATTTAATCCCAGATAAATTCTCGCCGTAATTCATCCCAGATTAATTTTCTCTCTCATATTTAATCCCAGATTAATTCTATTCGAGTCAAATGTCATCGGTGAATCTTTGGGAAGCGACCCAATAGATCCCTGGATATTTGGCAGTAAATACGGTCATCGGACTATCCGAACACGTGCGTACCCGGTATCACGTTCTTACCAATTTATAAGACATGGTTGGCTTCTAGCAAAGCACTGTGCCTACCCAATTCTCCAGAAATATATTCAAGATGGAATATATATAATTTGTATCAGGCGTAATATACAATGTATTGAATATTACGATCCAGTATCGGATGTCACATGCTAGGCCTAGGGCTGGAATTGTGTCTACCTCGTACGAAGCATATATCGGATCACTAGCAACTAGTCTATGTAATCGGATAATCATGACCTAGTCATACTATCCCGATAGCTGCAGCATTTAAGAGTACTAGTTCTATATCCCTGCGTGATCATCATCTCCATATGACTGAAGTGATACTTCCATCTTGACATCACACCAAATACACTACGATTCTCAGTATACCCAGAAAAGGCGCACAAAGAACCTGTTAAAGCTCCAGACGACCAAAACCAAAATATACTGATTGTCGCAAGTATTAGCGATGCAAGTCTCAGGTTAAGACCACATACACCTACCCTGATTCGGATTCCCATAGACACATAGTCATACTACCAATGTGATTTTTAGGGGTCTATCCAGAGCGAAGCTGTTCTCGGTCCAACGGCTAATAGAACCTCCTATCACACTTGCATAAGTATCCAATACTTAAATATATGAGAACTATGTCGTTAAGCTTCCATAACGCGCATAATTTTAATACTAGTATATTCCGCATTATCGATGTCCAGTCTCGATAATACTACGACTAGGGATATTTAATGATTAAACCTTTCATGGATTAAAATTGTCTCATATCTTATTAATCTGGTACTAATCATATGGACTTTTATCATTTATATATCCAAGTAATCCAATTACAAAATGATAAAAGAGCAATTTCCTTTGTCACATAGTTAATTTGTATAAGAACACCTTGTTCTTTACAAATAGTGATGCTATGGGTCATAATTGTCTAACAATCTCCCACTTGGCCTACAGTCAATCACTCAAGTGTCCAACATCTGAACTATGTACGGGTCGCTCAAACTTTTGTTGAGATATCGCTTTCGTCAGCGGATATGCAAGGTTATCATCTGAAACGATCTTTTGATCTTGACATCACCACCATGTATGATCTCACGAATCAGATGAAACTGTCGAAGTACATACTTGGATCATTGATGAGACCGTAATTCCTTAGCCTGTGTTGTAGCCCAGCTCAGCTGCTAACAGAACTACTCCTAATCTAATTAGGAATTTTATAGATCCAAAATGCTTCTTTTGATGCCTCAGCTGTAGCAATGTATTCCGCTATTGTTGTTGAATCGGCAATAGTATCTTGCTTGGAAGATTTCAAGCTCATTATTCTGTTGTTCAAACAAAATATGTACCCTTATTGCGACTTATGGTCGTCTTTATCAGTTTGGAAGCTTACAACACTGATCCCAGTCAACTCAAGTTCTCCATCTCCATAAATTAAGAAATCATCCTTAGTTCGTTTAAGATACTTAAGGATGTTCTTAACATCAATCCAGTGACCATCACCTGGATCGGCCTGATTGTGACTACATATGCTCAAAGTGTATGAGACACCAGGTCGCGTACATGTTATGGCATACATGATCGATCTGACTGCTTAAGCGAACAGGATCTTATTCATTGCATCTCTCTCATCTTTAGTTTCAGGACACATGTCCTTAGATAGAGAGACGCCATGTGGCACCGGAAGCAGCCCCTTCTAGGACTGATCCATGTTGAATCTCTTCAACACTGTCAATGTACGAGTTCTCGAGAGTGCCAAAAACTTTTAGATCTATCCCAGTAGATCCTTATTCCTAGAATAAAGGTTGCATCTCCCAAGAATTTCATGGAGAATTTTAATGAAAGCCAAACTTTCACCGATTTTAGTATGGGAATGTCATTGCTCAGAAGCAATACATCATCAACGTATAGGACAATCAATGTCAGTGTGTTCCCACTACCCTTCTTATATACACAAGAATCATCATCGTTTTGAATGAAACCATATACCATTACGATCTTATCAAAACATTGGTTCCAAGAACGCAATGCTTGCTTCAATCCATAAATGGATCGATTTAACTTGCAAACCTTGTTTGCATGTTTTGGCACGACAAAACCGTCAGGCAGTTGTATATAAACATCCTCCAAAAGGTTTCCGTTAAGGAAAACAGTTTTGACGTCCATCTGCCATATTTCTTAATCGAAATATACATCTTTAGTAAGCATTATCCGAATAGATTTAATCATGGCAATGGGTAAAAGGTTTCGTCATAATCGACACCATGTTGATGACGATACCCTTTCACTACAAGCTTAGCTTTGTACGTTTGTATGTTACCATCCATGTCTGTCTTCACCATGAAGACTCATTTTCTACCAATAGGCACAATGTCTTCTAGTACATCAATCAATGTCCAAACTTGGTTGTATACATGGAATCCATTTCGGATTTCGTGTCCTTTTGCCATAAAATGGAGTCTATACCTTGTATCGCTTCCTCATATGTAGCCGGTTTATTCTTCAATAAGATTAATATCTACATGAGGTGAGATTAGAAACTCATACCTCTTAGGTTGTTTTCTAACTATATCTGACCTACACGGTTCTTCTTTATTAGAAGATTATGGAACAGTCTCATCCATGATGAACTGTTCGTGTTCTGTTAGGGGATCGGTGCCAGGAACAATATCATTCTGATTTTCATCGAGTTCTATTTTCCTCACATTTACCACTGCATTTAGGAATTCCTCTAAGGAAAACCGCATGGAGAGCAACAAATACTTTGTTCTCTTGTGGTTGTAGATGGATAACGTACAAATAGGTACTTATCCGATTTGGGTTCTAGTTTGGTACCATCCAAACGTTTAACGTATGCCAAGCATCCCAAAATCTTCAGGAATGAGAAACCTGATTTCTTTCATGTCCATATTTCATATGGAGTCTGTCCAACAGACTTTGATGGAACCTTATTCAAAATAAGTATTGCACTGTTCAATGCGTATCCCCAGAAGGAAATTGGTAGCCCAGTACGACTCATCATTAACCTTACCATGTCCAACAAAGTTCGGTTTCTCCGTTCGGACACACCGTTCAATTGAGGCGTTCCGGGAGGAGTCCACTTTGAAAGAATACCATACTCTTTCAAGTAATCGAGAAACTCATTGCTCAAGTATTTTCCACCACGGTTCGTCCGCGATGTTTTTAATACTTTTCCCAGTATGTTTTTCTACTTCCTGTCGAAACTCTTTGAATTTCTCAAAAGTTTCCGACTTATGTGTCATAAGATACACATAAACATAACGCGATGCAACATATGTAAAGGTTATAAAGTATTCATATCCATCTCTAGCCTGGCTAGACATGGGCCCACATACGTCACCATGAACGAGGGCTAACAGCTCAGTGGCACGTACACCTTTACCGCTAAAAGGCGTCTTATGCACTTTGCCTTATAAACCAGATTCGTAGACGTCATATGAATTAGAATCAAATCCGTCCAAGTATCCACTCTTCGAAAGTGTGGACATACGAGTCTTGTTAATGTGTCCCAGACGACAATGCCACAAATACGTCTCATTAGAATTACTCAATTTGAGCTTTTTGTTTGTCAGGCTACATGTTTGAGATTCATTTATATTCAAAATATAAAGACTATTATTAATATCTGTTGTACATATCAAAATTTTAACTTTATATACAAAACACCTGGTGTTCCAGAATATAAAGGTACACCCACAACGGGTTAAACAAAATGCAGAGATGATGTTCCTAGTCAAACTATGTACGAAATAACAGTCACATAATGTAATTATATGCCCCAATGGCAGATTCAAAACATAGATCCCAACGGCCAAAACAGCGACTCTCGTCCCATTTCTGACTCGCAGGTCGATCTCGCCTGAAGCCAGTATCCTGCTAATCAGCAGATCTTACACATCAGTACATATGTGAGTACCACATCCAGAACCAAAAATCCAATTTTTAAAACCAGTAGTGGACATGTTTATAACAAACATACCTAAAGTCGGAGCCTTGCCCGTCTTCACTTCCTTCAACTTCGCCTTATACTCATGGCAGTCACACTTCCAGTGACCCTATTTTCCACAATGTAGGCAGACGTCTTAGGATATGTCCTCAATCTTCCCATAAGACTGTGATGATATAGCCTTGCCCTTCTTATTCCTTTTCTTCACACCCTCAGAAGCCTTCGGCCAAGCCTTAGCCATCTGGGATGTCGAAGTAAGGTGCGCCTCGCATTTCTTGCCCTTTAGAAGCTCTGGCTCTGCTTCTATCAGCATCGCCATTAACTCTCCAAGAGTCTTTTCTTGGTTCATCATATTGTAGTTCATGACGAACCCGCCCCAGCACTCAGACAGAGACTGTAAGATCAAATCTATGGAAGTCTCGGTCTCGAAGGTTATGCCCAGCTGACCTAGCTGTTCGATGTCAGCAATCATCTATGACACATAGTGCTCGACAGATGTACTCTCTGACATACGCGAGCGAAAAAGCTTCTTTCACAATTCATACTTCTAAGATCTTAGATTAGACATGTGAATATCCTTCAACTTCAACATCATACTATAAGGATCCAATCCTTTGTTCTGACGATGAAATTGAGGAGTCATTACGGCAAGCATTACAGATTCAGCACTAAAGTTATCATCACGATGAGTCTTCCAAAGCTCATGCTCTACTATTTTCTCAACTCATGGCTCAGGCCCGAGAGGTTTCTCTATGACATAGAGTAACTTCTCGGCTCCTAGGACTATCCTGAGATTCATCTCCCAATCTGGAAAATTGGAGCCGTTAAAGACATTATTGCCCATGATGATGTCCCTAACGTTAATCTTTCCAGCCATCTCGATTGCAATAGTCCAACTATTCAATCAATGATATTGGGTATACTCAAAATGTAATGGTTACTATAGTACAACTATATAACCAACTACAAGTGGAATAGTGTCTTGTACAGCCTAACTGTTCAAATAAAGCAATAAAACAAATATTAGTCCAACAATATATTTATAACGATGATAAATAAAATTAAAGGAGCGCGTTTAGCAAGTATTAAACGAAATTGAAAATTTAATACTAGCCTCCCACTATTTTTCGGTGAGCCTCTAGCCCTCTGTTTAGTACTCAGGAAACCCAGTTTCCTAGTGGGCTAGGATCCTGTTAAATAACATACTGTGGGAACACAGGAATCTGGACGACGCATGCTATCCCGGGCTCACGGCCCGGTCTGGAGTACGGAGTAGCCACGGGGGACTAAACCGGAGAATATGGAGTCGCCATCCGGTGTGAACCGGGAAAATGAGATTTAAGGCCGCACTCACCCCTCGCAAGGGAAGACCTCAAACCGTTGGGTTCGGAATGGTCCCTCACTCATGCCACTTGTAATGAAAGGATTTATGTAATAATTTAATCAGGCTTAAGTAGCACTTATTTCTAGGAGTATCATGCTTCTAAATTCACATGTACAAAATAAAACTTACACATATATTTCACATCTAAGATTGCATGCTTGGAAGTACATCAAAGGAGCGACAAACATACAACTTCATTGGCATATTATATTCAAGAAAACACAAGCACACATACTAACCACACAAGCATACATGTGAGCACCTCCTCAAGTGGTACGTGCAATTGTATCCCAAGTACAGACCGTACTACCATCCATTCGGAATCGGCTACGGAATTTATGTCTGGGTTTCCATCCGATATACCACAAGAAATAATACTCAAATGTTATCATGACATAGGTATATGAATTGTAATACATTAAACACATTGTATTCATACATGTGGGGATAGCTACTAGGAAAACTATAAATGAAATCTGATGGAAATGACTCAGTTCAGTGGGTGCGCGTTCGCGTAGCGTTTGAAAATGCATTCGAACGGTAAACAGAAGGTTCGCATTCGTGTAGCGTTCGAGAACGCGTTCGAACGAAACCAGACCTGATGCATGATGAGACTAAGAGAGTGCGTGTGCGTTCGCGTAGCGTTCGAGAACACGTTCGAACGATAAACAGAAGGTTCGCGTTCGTATAGCGTTCGACAACGCGTTCGAACAGAAACAGACCTGATGCATGACGAGACTAAGAAAGTGCGTTCGCGTAGCGTTCGAGAACGTGTTCGAACGGTAAATAGAAGGTTCCCGTTCGTGTAGCGTTCAGGAATGCGTTCGAACGGAACCATACTGATGCATGCAACACAAAGAATAAAGGCAACAATGTCAAGCTCAGTATGTCCAATTAAACGTATCTTGCATTCAACCGAACACACATCAACCGGCGCGGCAAAGCATCGTGGTAAAGGGCTTTAACCCATCCCCATAGGGGATCTTTCATTCCACTTACTAAGCCCATGCGCTCGATTGAATCATGCATACAAAGAATTAAAAGCAATAATATCAAACGTAGTATGCCCGATTGAACGTGTCTTGCATTCAACCGAACACACGTCAACCGGCGCGGCAAAGCATCGTGGTAAAGGGCTTTAAACCCTCCCCGTAGGGGATCTTTCACTCCACTTACTAAGCCCATGCGCTCAATTGAATCATGCATACAAAGAATTAAAAGCAATAATATCAAACGTAGTATGCCCGATTGAACGTGTCTTGCATTCAACCGAACACACATCAACTGGCGCGGCGAAGCATCGTGGTAAAGGGCTTTAACCCCTCCCCATAGGGGATCTTTCATTCCACTTAATAAGCCCATGCGCTCGATTGAATCTTACGTAAATAAGCAACATGCAGAATTCAAGTGACGAACAATAATAAATAAATCAAAGCAACATGAAACAAAAGAAGATGTCGTTTACTCAAGCGGTACGTGGAGTTGTATCCCAAGTACAGACCGCACTACCGTCCATTCGGATTCGGCTACGGAATTTACGTCTGGGTTTCCATCCTATATACCACAAGAGACGACATTCTTTCATTCATCCAATACCCACAACACGCATCATACACACACAAGATTCAACAAATAATTGAAATGCAGTCAAAATAAAAAACAAAAATCGAATAAAGATGAGTGTGGAAAGTACCCTCAGGTCTAACCTTTTAAGTCGTCTTCGGACTTGCGTTTTGCGGAGATCGGAAAGGGTAAAAGCTCCTTATTCTTCCGGTTCACTGGTTCAGCAGTCTTAGCTCATTGTTTTGCTGCTTTGCTTGCCGTCTGGTCTCCATTTTGCTGTTGTTCGATCTCTGTTCTAACTGCTGCTCGGTCTCTGCTTTGCTACTCACTGTTCAGGTCACCTGTTATGATGTTTCAACGAACTGTTTCGAGTGTTTTTTCGTGGTTTTTTAGTGTAGTTTTGTGTGGCTATTTCAAGGGTTATAAGTGCAGTTTATGTTACTGTTTTAATCGATTTTAGGACTGTTTTGGGAGTGGTTTGGGCTGCTGTCCAGGCGTGTTTCAAGGGCTGTTTGGGGTGTGTTTGGGCTGCTGTTTGGAGGTATATTTTCGGTGATGGAGGGCTGTTGTATGGGGGTGCTGTTTTCGGTTATGGAGTGGAGGATATGAAGGGAATTGTTTATGTTCTTCTTGTTGTTATTACCGTGAGTGGCTAAGGCTCTTGTTGTGATTTTTGTGTGAGTTATCTGTATGAGCTAGAGCAGTGCATGTCTTGGTTATGGGTTGTTTATATAGAGAAGGGCTAGGGCTTCACCTTGTCTCACAAGGAAGGGATTTTGGCATTAAAGAGAGGATATGATTGTTGGGGTTGGTGCTCAGAGTGCCAATTCCCGGTTGTATTTCAATTAAATACTTCTGTAAAACATTATTATTATGAATAATATATGCAGTTTCTATAATATAATCTATCTTTCTATATGGTAAAGACGTAATGACCCTAGAATGATTGGTCATGATACAGTTGCAAAAAGCGTCGCAACGGACATTGAGTTGTATCATGACGTTGTCATTCTCAGACTGTTCCTGGTCAAGGTTTACACTACTTGGTCAGTATAGTAAACCCGTTGAGACCGGTACATGTCGTATACTGGAATATATGATTCCAATGGTTCTCAATGAACCATAAGTCTTGGAGACTAGTATAGACGTGTAGGTGTTTATAGCGGATAAACACTGAACGACTCACCGAAGATTCTTAATGGATGGTACACCAGCGTCAATAAGATCTTCTTGGGTTGAGTAGCACTTGTGATTCTTAGACTTGAGATGCCATTGTGGGCACATGAGACATCTTCTACACTTAGACAGCAGTCCGTCACCGATCTATTTAGATCAGACCTCCGCCTGTCAACTGGATAATAGAATAGTCGACTGGATAATCCCGATAGAGATTTGGCGTTTACATCTATATCTCTGGGATTTATCCGGATACCTGTGACGAAGGAATTATACATTTGCCATGACCTCGACCTGTATGGTTCAGCGAGATTATCCGTGATCGTCATAATCTACGGGTGGATAGATTATGGACACGAAATTAGATTTCGTGACGGATATACTGAATCTAGAGAGTCTCAATAATGAAACATACTCGTAGAGCACTAGAGCAACATTAATAAATAATATTGATTATTTATAAAGTCGTTTAAGGTTAAACGCAATATACGTGCTAAAAGGACTAGATAGTCATTTGCCTAATTATGTGTATTTACATTTATACTTGATTAATTTAAATACACATTAATTAATAGTCAAAATGAGTTATTTGACTTATATCCTAAATGAATATATGTTTTAATATTTAATGTAAATATTATACATATATTTAATATATTGTATTTGATTAATTAATTGATTATTTAATTGTAAATGATTAAATTAATTAAAATATAAATATCTTACATTAGGATATTTAAAGTAAATGATGTTAGTTGCTTTTGTGACTTAAATAAATATCTAATAAAGTTGTATTAGATATTTATGCAAGTTGATTACATGATTTTTGAAATGAAATTGAAATGAAAATAATTTTGTAAATGCTTGTGATTTTCGGCCAAGGGCAAATTATTACAAGTATATATGTTTTCATTTCATCTTCATTTCATAACCTAATAAACTTTACAAGAAACACCATTAAAGAAAACAAAGAAAGCAAGTGAAGAAGAAAAGGAAAAAGTCAAAGAAAGGCTTGGATTTTGTAAGTTTTTCAAACTTACTATTAGAAAGGAATTTGTTCCTTAGGATCTAGGCAACATCTTGTGATGTTCTTAAGTTATTCTTTTCATTATTTCTTGTGTTTTTTATGATGGAAATTTGGTTGAAAGTGTTGAGCATGTGTGATGAAGAAAGCTTGTAACTATTGTAGTTATAACTATTCTTTTAAGGTTTTTGGAAACCATGTTGCTAATCTAGAGTTATTGACCCACTCTTAAATGACCTAGATTTGATCTTGAGTTGTTACATTGTGTTGAGACTTGGATTGGATGGAAGAATGATGATTGAAGTAATTGATTTAATGTATTTGGTCTAATTTGTCCAATTTGTGAAAATTGAAAAATTAGGGTTCATGACTAATTCCAAATTTGGGGGTTTTCATATATGTTGTGTATTTATGTGTGTATATGATGCTATAAAGTTTCATGTTGATTGGATATCATTTGGATGTGTCTTGAAGCATGAAAGTGCAAATGCACAAAATGGAACCTAAATGGTGCTCTCGGCCAAGACTTGGTTTTTGGGGATTTTGGTTGCTTTGGTGTTTTGATGTTTTGAACATCATAAGTTCATCTTGGAAATGATTTAGAATCATTCAAAATTGATTAGATCAATTTCGGACTAAAATGGACAAAAATACAAAGCAAGTGTAATTTGGTAAATTCACTTAAATATGATTTATTGAATTTTATTTCATAATTTGATTATTGGAATATTAAATAAATATGTTTATTTAATTAATCCGAGAAAAAATTTTGAAATCTGGAAATCGGATTTTCACCGCTTCCGTTGCGTTACCGGATTCACCCCCTAAAAAACCCCTACAATGATTTGGTGTTCGACAAGGAAAGCAATGGATTTGATGGAGACAAGATTGGCTTAGATTAGGAATGCAATATCTTTAATTTGTTATGATTGATTTTAATTAGGCATGACATCTTTTTAATTTGGTATGTGATTTTTAGATTTGTTTTGATTTTACCATGTGTTAAATGTGTGTTTTAAGTGGGCTTGGGCGTGTGGGCCAAGGCTTGGGCGAATTGGGCTTAATGTGAGGCTAGTAGCAAAACCAGAATTACCGATACCGTTCGAACGCCTCCTCGGACGTGGCACGAACGCCCGCAATCTGTTTGGAGTTCGAACGTATACACGAACGCAGCACGAACGAAAACAGTGAACCTTGTTTATTCTGAATTTCCCCTTCCGATGTCCGTTTTCCGTGACCTCCGTGACTTAAAAGGTAGTGTCTCCAAATGAGACTCATCATAGGGACTTATGTGCAAAAATGCAGTGCCTACACATACAACCTTGACTTTGGCCAACAAGCTGTATGAGACTTAACTAGGTAGATCTCTAATATCAATTGGATCTCATCCAATTCCTAGATCCGGTAGGTGGACCTCCAAGTCCAAAATATATATCCAAAATATATTTCCTAACCTTTTCCTCTGTATCAACTAAGCATTGGCTTTGGCTCAACAAGCTTAATTATTCCAGTTAAGCGTGACCCATTGACAGTGGGAAAGCTTCGTAATCTACGTCGATGTACAGAAATGACCTTGACTTTGGCCAAAAAATCACAACTGCCCAAGAGATGCAATATTTAACAAAGCTTTCGTGGTTAAACACATCCGCGATGGACAATGATCTTGACTTTGGCCAACAAACCAATTCCAATCTTGGATCTTGAGAAAGAACCACTCAATGGAAGGAAAACGCTTAATATTTAATGAGGGTTTTTCGCGTAAATTGTCAACCAAATTATTATCTTTGATTAGGTCTTATCATACACCCTTAAGCATGCATTCTAAAAGCATAATAAGGCGCGAATAAATTAATAATGATATGCAGATAGATATATAACAATTTGTTCCTAGAGCAAATCTCTCTATTTCCTCTCTCCCGCTAGCACTTTACATACTTCTACCCAATTACATAATACATTAAAGAAACCTCATTTGCATTGAGGGGAATTGGTGAGAAGAGAAATACAAAGAGATAAAGAGGTGAAAAGCTGGACACGGAGGTCCAATTTAATAAATTCTAAATTTATTACAACAATTTCCAAAATTACCCTCACCCTTCTAATATCCATCTGATATACATTATTCATACAAATACATCCAAGTATTCACACAAAGCATGTTATTCAATCTAATCTAATCCAATTAATTAATCTTTGAATTAATGATCATCCAATGTTCAAACAACGATTTGATTTGTGCGAGTCCAACTCGTTTAAGAATAAATACTCAAAGTACATATTCTTGAATTATATCGAACTACAATTTTAAATCCAATTTAAATTGTATCCAATACTAATTCATTTTTAATTCCAAATTAAATAATTACACTTATAATGGTGCCTTTTAGACTTGGATTCCAAATCCAATCTTAATGGGTCTCAAATGCCTAATTAGCATCCAATACTATTCAATTAAAGTCCAATGGCTTCCAATTAATTCTTTAGGCATGGGCTTTGGCCATAATGGATCAAACCCAAAATTCCAAGGCCCAAATAGGAATCACCCTATGCCAAAAATCAATTTAGGCCCAATTAAATTTTTAAAGGCCCAATAGTCATATTTGGACATTATGGAAATGGTTTTAGGCCAATTGGATCCAATCCAATTGACCAAAACCAAACTTGGCTCAACCAAGCCCATTAAGCCCAATTACAACAAATTCAATTAACATAATATTCCAAAAACACATTAATTCAATTTAAAGTGTAATTAACATAATTAATCAATTAATCCAATGTTTCCAAAACACCAATTAATCTAATTAATCATGCTTAATTATCCAATTCATGTCCAACACAAATTGAAGCAAAACCAACTCATTCCAACATGCTCAAGTTCATGGCAATACATGAAATTAACATCCAATTTTGATTTCAATCCAATTAAATCAACAATTAACATTCAATTTCATGCCAATTAACATATCCAATTGTCAAATTCAAAAAATCAACATGAACATTCTAGAGGTAGTATTCGGCCATGACATAAGAATTGGGGATTTTTGATCTAATCAATTTTACTCAAATCCAATGATGTACAAATCCAATTCATCATCATATAAACACAACCACACAATCAATTTAGGTAAATCAAGCTCCAAGAAAAAAATCCCAAATTAAAGTCCATAAACCCTAGATTTTGAAATCAAGTTTAGGTGGCTCATGATACCATTGTTAGTGTCCTAGACATGCCCAAGGATCCTAAACAAGATTTATGTGTGAATAAAATCAAAGAAATTTGCGGAAAAACTTACAATGATCAGATGAAGTTCAAGACTTTTTTTTTGTTGTATGGAAGCTTTAGGCTTTGTTGAGTGTTCCAAACTCAATGGTGAGTTTCCCTATCACCTTCTTCTGACTCCAAAAGTGCTAGCTTTGATGAATTTTTCTCAACAAAAATTCAAATGGAAGAGAGGAAGTGATCGGCCAAAAATGGAGAAGAAAGGGAGAGAATGAATAGTAAGTCCAACTTGTTAAAAAACATGTGTGTTGTGTGTTAAATGCAACATTTAACAAAGCCCAACTACTTCCATCACCAATAGTAACTAGTGATGTAAGTAAAGTGGGTCCCACCACTTTAAATTCAAAATTCAAGTTGGCTTGTACAACACACTTTGGGCCCGGGTTCGTTTAATCCGACTAAACGAATTTTCCGTCGCGACATAATTAAATCTAATTTAATTAAATAATAATACCCAGTAAAATTATTACGGAAGTCGCTTACGAATTAATTCTAAATTAATTCGTTCGCTTGAATTAAAATCCAATTTTAATTCCGTATTGAAATCCAATTTCAATTAATATATCTGATATATTATTTTAGCCCAATTAAATAAATTAAATAGAAAAATCCAATTTAACTATTAAATTTATTTTACCGATTAATTCCAAATTAATCGCGTTCTCTCTTCTAGACGAATTTAATCCCAGATAAATTCTCGCCGTAATTAATCCCAAATTAAGTTTCTCTCTCATAATAAATCCCAGATTAATTTTGTTCGAGTCAAATATCATTGGTGAATCTTTGGGAATCGACCCAATAGATCCATGGATATGTTGGCAGTAAATACGGTCATCGGACTATCCGAACACGTGCGTACCCGGTACCACGTTCTTACCGATTTACAAGACATGGTCGACTTCTAGCAAAGCACCGTGCCAACCCAATTCTCCAGAAATATATTCAACATGGAATATATATAATATGTATCATGCGTAGTATACAATGTATTGCGTATTACGATCCAATATCAGATGTCACATGCTAGGCCTAGGGCTGGAATTGTGTCTGCCCTTACGAAGCATATATCGGATCACAAGCAACCAGTCTCTGTAATCGGATAATCATGACCTAGTCATACTATCCCGATAGCTGTAGCATTTAAGAGTACTAGTTCTGTATCCCTGCGTGATCATCGTCTCCATATGACTGAAGTGATACTTTCATCTTGACATCACACCCAATACACTACGATTCTCAGTATACCCATAAGAGGCGTACACAGAACCTGTTAAAGCTCCGGACGACCAAAACCAAAGTATACTGATTGTCGAAAGTATTAGCGATGCAAGTCTCAGGTTAAAACCACATACACCTACCCTGATTCGGATTCCCATAGACATATAGTCATACTACCAATGGGATTCTGAATGGTCTATCCAGAGCGAAGCTGTTCCCGGTCCAACGGCTAACAGAACCTCTTATCACACTTGCATAAGTATCCAATACTTAAATATATGAGAACTAGGTCGTTAAGCTTCCATAACGCGCACAAGTGTAATACTAGTCTATTCTGCATTATGAATGTCCAGTCTCGATAATACTACGACTATGGATATTTAATGATTAAACCTTTCGTGGATTAATATTGTCTCATATCTTATTAATCCGGTACTAATCATATGGACTTTTATCATTTATATATCCAAGTAATCCAATTACAAAATGATAAAAGAGCAAATTCCTTTGTCACATAGTTAATTTGTACAAGAACACTATGTTCTTTACAAATAGTGATGATATGGGTCATAATTGTCTAACATTCCACATGACCGACCCGAGTCCTCCATACGACCGACCCGAGTCTTACATACGACCGATCCGATATATAGGGTATTTTCATGAGCCACGTCACGACGTCAAATATTGAGCGTCGCGATGCCCATACGACCAGACCTGAAACAAAGGCATCTTCAAACTCGGCGTCGCGACTCTATCCCATATGTGTCGCGATGATGGCCTGATTCCAAGCTAATATTCAACTCTTCACTACCAAATTCCAAAATACAATACCAACACCCCACACTATGACCTTCACACAAGCACTTCTTTGAACTTTAACATCCATACATGTTATGCCAGTATTCCACCATCAAAGCAACTCTCTAACCTTAATTTAACTCAATATCTAGAATTTCATAATTTTGGGCATTTCTTAATAAAATCAATTTCCTAGTTCATTATCCACCTTAATGAAATCACTAGTATGGCATCAACACTAACATAGCATTACTTCATCAAAACTCTACAATTCCAAGTTTTGGGTCAAGATTTCTTACCTTGAATCATGCTTATTCTTCTCCATTAAAGTCCACAAGCCTTCCTTTCTCCTTTCTAAACTTGATTTTTATTGGATTCTCTCTATTCTTCTTCAAGATTTATTGTGAAGTTGCAAACCTTTCTCTCTCTCTTTTTCCCTTCTCACGTTTTCTTCATCTTCTCAAATATTAGAGATGAATGAATAGTGTGTCCTACTAGGGGCTTGTAGAAACTGCATTTTTGCATAGAAGCCCGATGATGAGCCTCGTATGGAGGCACTACCCGATAAGTTACGGAAGTCGTAGGAAATGAACGTCGGAAGGGAAAAATTTAGAAATAAATACATCAACAAATTTAACTCGCTAATTGGCCTCGGGTTCGCCCGATTAATCTCTGTTTTAAAATATTAAGCCTCGGCCCAAAACCCCCGCACCCATCCAAAGCCCATTTCGCCCAAGCCCAATCCAAAAATAATTAAAATATTTAAAACACATGTCAGAAATTAAATTAAATCCAATTAAATTAAATCAAATCCAATTAAAATCAAAACAAATCTCCTTCCTAAATCAAATCAAATTCATCTTCCTAAATTAAATAAATCTCTTTCCTAAACGAAATAAATCACCTTCTTAAATTAAATAAATCTTTTCCTCATACAAACTAATTAAATATTCCCCATTATTTCACAATCTTTGTTACCTACCCATACAAGGACAACCCTAACCCACTCTTATAAAAATGACCATAAGCCAAACCCTTCCCTGGGAGAGAGCTCATTCACCACATTCACGGCACTTAACACTCTCACCAAAACACTCATAACTCTCGGCAAAAGGGCTCCCTCTAAAAAAAAACCATCGGCCATAACCTCCATCGGCTCACCTTCTTCCCTCACAAAAACAAGCATCACACTCACAACAATCCCAACAACCCTAACTCACTCGGCCAACCTCTCGCCTCTCTGATTCAGACACATAAACACAACTTTTGCCTCTCAATCTATCTCTCCCAACTCACACAGGCCACAACAACAAGACATCAACAAAGACGCAAGCCCCAGCTCGCCTCTATATCTGGTTCCTTTCCGTTTATGCACATGCTTAGGGTTCTTTCGTGGCAGCCTCATCCCCCTCTATGCGTGCAGCCCACTTTCATATATAATAAATGCACAGCCATCACGTGGCCACTCTCCTTTTGTTTTAGGTTTATTTTTTTAATTTCTTTCCTGCGCACTTTGCCTGCGTTTTTGTTTGTTTGTTATCCGCGGCCTTTTTTTCCTTAATTAAATAAACCAATCAGCCTTTCTTTCTGTCCAAATTCTCTTTCATGCGCCTCTGCTCTCTTTTTCAAACACACGCAGCTGTGTTGTGAATCACGATCACTCTTGGAGTGTTTGAGGAAAAACCGAATTGTATTATTACTACAAGAATAATACACAAGTTTTACACAAAGAAAACTAAATGAAAAACCTCACACACTCTCTATACATTCCACACTTCTTTTGGGATTACTTACAACACTGGAATGACCTTGAATTTATAGCCCAAATTTTGCTACTACTCACTCACCAGTCATGGAGTTGTTTCCATGGAGTTGGTTTTCATGGTTGTTTTCATGAGTTGTTAACAAAAGTTGGCATGCTGGAATTCATTACAATTCTCCCCCGCCACTGCATCTGAAAAACTATCGTCATCTGACAGCTATCCCGGCTATTCTCTGCACAACTCTAGCTTGTCTCGGGTAACCACCTTTGTTAACATGTCTGCTGGATTCTCATCTGTATGGATCTTCACTAGTCTCAACAGTTGTTGATCCATCATACCTCGCGTCCAGTGATAGCGAATATCAATGTGTTTCGTCCGAGAATGATACATTGAGTTCTTGCTCAAGTCCAGAGCACTCTGACTGTCACAATGTATCTTGTATTCTATCTGCTTGATCCATAACTCTTGGAGAAACCGCTTTAGCCACAACATTTCTTTTCCTGCCTCAGCTATGGCAATGTACTCAGCCTCTGTTGTGGATAATGCAATACACCTCTGCAATCTTGACTGCCATGACACAGCTCCCCCTGCAAAAGTGTAAAGAATCCTGATGTAGATTTCCTACCATCAAGATCTCCCGCCATATCTGAATCTGTATAGCCTTCCAAGATCGGATCAGCTCCCCCGTAACACAGACGAAACTTCATTGTACCCTTGAGGTACCTGAGAATCCATTTGACTGCCTCCCAGTGTTGCTTTCCAGGGTTAGAGAGAAAACGGCTCACTACACCCACTGCATGTGCAATATCTGGCCTGGTACATACCATTGCATACATAGGCTTCCAACAGCTGAAGAATATGGTATTGCTGACATTTCCTCTATCTCTTTCTTGGATGAGGGGCACGAACTCTTGCTCAGTTTGAAATGGTGCGCTAGCGGAACGCTGACTGGTTTGGCTTTCTGTATATCGAACCTCCTGATTACCCGTTCAATATACCTCTCCTGTGAAAGCCACAACTTCTTGTTCTGTCTGTCACGAACAATCTCCATTCCCAAAATCTGTTGAGCTGGTCCCAAGTCTTTCATGTCGAAAGCCTTGGAGAGTTCCTTTCTTCAGCTGGCTGATCTTCGCTGCTTCTTGTCCAACAATCAACATGTCATCTACATACAGTAGAAGAGCAACGAAATTTCCATCTGGAAACCTCTGAATGTATACACACTGATCTGCTGCAGTTCTTTTGTAGCCTTGACCCACCATGAATGAGTCGAACTTCTTGTACCACTGCCTCGGTGCTTGCTTGAGCCCGTACAAGCTCTTTTTCAGCTTGCAAACAAGGTTTTCTTTGCCTGAAACCTTGAATCCTTCTGGCTGCTCCATGTAGATTTCTTCATTCAGATCACCATGAAGAAATGCTGTTTTGACATCCATCTGTTCAAGCTCCAAGTTAATCTGGCTACCAATCCTAGGATAACTCGGATTGAAGCCATTTTTACCACTGGTGAAAAAATCTCATCAAAGTCAATTCCCTTTTTCTGTAGGAATCCTTTGACCACTAGCCGAGCTTTGTGTTTCACCACTTTCCCGCTGCCATCTTTCTTGAGCTTGAATACCCATTTGTTCTTCAGTGCCTTCATTCCATGTGGGAGCTTCACTATCTCATAAGTGTTGTTTTTCTGCAGAGATTCCATCTCATCCTGCATTGCGTGCAGCCATTTGTCTTTGTCTTTATGAGATACCGCTTCGTTGAAGGTTTCTGGCTCCCCCTCGTCAGTAAGCAGAATGTATTCTGATCCTGAGTATCTGGCTGATGGAATCCGGCCTCTCTCGGATCTTCGTACTGGAGGTTCTGGCTGTCTGTTGTCATCCGGATCTGTGGATGAACTCGAAGCCTCTGATGGAGCAGGTTGCAGCTCCCCCTGCTCAACACCTCCTTCCTCCTCTGGTTCTGCTTCTGGTATGTCTTGCACCCCATCATCATCTGTGGCCACTGTGTTGGTTCTGGTGTTGGGTTGGTCTGGATTTGCATCGGCATTGTCGGCACTGGTTTTAGAAGGCATCTTGGGCTTTTCAATGTCTTCTATTGTCTGGTCTTCAAGAAACACTACATCCTGCTTCTGATGACCTTCCTTTCCTTCGGGTCCCATAACCTGTATCCAAATTCTTCGTCTCCATAGCCTATGAAGATGCATGGAGTAGTCCTTGCATCGAGCTTCTGCCTGAGCTCCTTGGATACATGTGCAAATGCTAAACATCCAAATATTCTGAGGTGAGAATATGAAGGATTCTTACCAGACCACACTTTCTCCGGAATCTCGAAGTTCAACGGTACAGATGGTGATCTGTTGATCAGGTAGCAGGCGGCACGAACAGCTTCTCCCCAGAATGGCTTTGGCAGCTTAGCCATAGCTGATCATTTCTGACTTTCTCCATAATGGTGCGGTTCATCCTTTCAGCGACACCATTGTGTTGTGGGGTGCGTGGAACAGTCCTCTCATGTCGAATGTGACTTCCGCAGTAGGCATCGAACTCCCTGGAAGTGTATTCGCCTCCATTGTCTGTACGAAGGCATTTCAGTTTCTTCCCTGTTTCACGCTCGACCATGGCATGGAACAGTTTGAAATAATCCAGGACCTGATCCTTTGATTTCAGAAAATACACCCATACTTTCCGAGAAGCATCGTCAATAAAAGTCAGAAAATATTTATTACCGCCTAGTGAGTTTACCTCCAAGGGACCACATACATCAGAGTACACCAGACTGAGTAACTCTGATTTCTTTGTAGATGAGAAATTAAAAGAGACTCTGTGTTGCTTACCGAATAGACAGTGGTTGCAAGGATCCAATTAGCATTTTTGGAGACGGTGATTAGATCCCTTTTTGTCAAGGTAGACAACCCTCTTTCACTCATGTGACCGAGTCTCTGGTGCCACAGATTCTGAGAAGCCTCCCGTTCAGCTACATTGAGGCTTTCTGCACAAATCTTCACATGAGTCTTGTACAAGGTTCCACAGATGTGTCCTCGGGCGATGACCATGGCACCTTTTATCATCCTCCAAGTGCCGTTGCTGAAGTGGTTAGCATAGCCCTGTTTGTCAAGGGCTACTCCCGAGAGTAAGTTGAGCCGAAGTTCTGGAACATGTCTGACCTTTTCAGGGTTACTGTATACCCTGCATTTGTCCGCAACTGTACTTCACCAATTCCCGCTATCTGAGAAGAACTGGTATTCCCCATCTTCACTGCTCCAAAGTCTCCTGCTTTGTATGTTGTGAAGAAATCCCTGTGAGGAGTGACATGGTAGGATGCTGCAGTATCTACCACCCACTCGACATCCTGAGTTGCGGTGTGAAGGCATGCTTCTTCCTGGCCGGAGCATATAGCTACATCCCTGTAGTAACTACTAGTGTCTCCGCATCATTCTTCTTCGGCTGGTTATTGCCTTGTCCCTGCTCCCGTTGCAGTTTCCGGCAATTCTTCTTCAAGTGGCCTTCAATGCCACAGTGGAAGCACTTGTATGTCTTTTTCCCGTCCTTGGACCTGCCCCTGCTTTTGCTTCTGCCTCTTCTCCCACCTTGATGTTTCTCATGTTGTCTTCCTCGTTGCTCCGAGACAAGGGCTTCTGTCTGATCTGAGCCCACGTCTTTTCTTCTGGCTTCTTCATTTGACAGGCATCTTTTACCATAGGCATGGAAAGTTTGCCTCCTGGAGCTGAGTTGCTGAGAGTAACCACCAGAGTCTCCCAGTTATCAGGAAGAGAACTGAGTAGCAAGAGGGCTTGAACTTCATCTGCCAGTTGCATGTCTACTGCACACAACTGATTCACCAGGCTTTGAAACTCGTTGGTGTGTTCCGCAACGGAAGTTCCACTCCGTAGCTTCAGGTTCACCAAACGCCTCATGATTAAGGCCTTATTCCGAGCTGTTTTGGCCTGGAACATGTCTTCCAATTTCCTCCACATTTCATAAGCATTTGTGTCTGTGCTACGTGGTGGAAGACACTGTGACCGATCCACTGCCTAATCTGACCCAAGGTTCTGTTGTTGAGTTTATTCCAGTCATACTCATTTACAGACTCTGGTTTCACTCCCTTCAACTCGATGACATCAAACAGATCTTTACAATGTAAAAAATCTATCATCCTAGGTCTCCAGAGGGAGTAATTAGTGGCAGCCAGTTTAATCATTGCACCAGAATGAGAATCCTCCATCTCCATTTTAAGTTTTAAAGTTTAAAATGAGAAACACTAAAATCGGTCTGAATTTCACAAATCGGAGGTCACCGTTGCGTCCGGAACGGTCGAAAATGGTGGAATAGACACTCCTTTGGTCTAAATCCGACACAGGGCTGATTTGTAAATTCCTAAAACTTATGGGGCAAAACTGTAAATTTCAAAACTTCAGGGGGCTAAATGAAATTTACCAGGCGCTGACGTGGCAGTGCTGACGTGGCAGGTGGGACCCGCTTTGCTGACGTGGCGGATGACGTGGCAGATGACGCGGCAAGTTGACGTGGCGTGCTGACGTGGCTGCCACGCGGATCGTCTTCAACCTCTGGCGCGCGTGAGGCGCGTGCTGAGAGTGGGCGAGCGTGGGAAGCTCTCTGGTTGGCGCGTGGAGCGCGTGCGGCCGTTCTGGACGTCGGTTCGGTCGTCGGAAAATACCACCGTGCTCGTCTCGACGTGAACTAGCTGTTGGTACCCTCAAAAGGAATTTTTGACAACTTTTCCGGAACTCGAATTTTCCGAACCAAACTCCGTTCACCGGTTTTTCGATCCCAATGAAGAACCAAAGCTCCTGATACCACTTGTTGTGAATCACCGATCACTCTTGGAGTGTTTGAGGAAAAACCGAATTGTATTTATTACTACAAGAATAATACACAAGTTTTACACAAAGAAAACTAAATGAAAAAACCTCACACACTCTCTATACAATTCTCACACTTCTTTTTGGGATTACTTACAACACTGGAATGACCTTGAATTTATAGCCAAAATTTGGCTACTACTCACTCCACCAGTCATGGAGTTGTTTCCATGGAGTTGGTTTTCATGGAGTTGGTTTTCATGGAGTTGTTAACAAAAGTTGGCATGCTGGATTCATTACAAGCTGCCCCTATTTTTCACGTGATGTTCCTTTGATTCATGCGCACGTTGCATGCCCCAATTTAACCTAATTGAATTTGGATGCATGCCCATTCACGTACAGTCCCTGACCGAAACAAACAACAAATAACCCTCTACCTAGCAAACCCAAACTGCCGAACAAATCGAGAGAAAACAGCAGCTCAAATCGAGCGGAAACAGCAAACCAATGAAAATAGCGGAAACACTAACCCTTCCGGCGACGTCCCAACGCACTCCCGAGAAGCGACTTTAAAGGTAAGACCTGAGGACACCCTTTATTATATTTTATTTTATCGTCCTGGAAACGGCATGCTTGGTTGGACGTGGAATATGTCCAACCGGGTATGCGAAGTCCTACATTGAAAATGGCCAAATTCTTTGGTCACATATTTATTATTTCCGCCTTTATCTCATATTATTAGTCTTTTATTATTTTGCATTTAATTTACGTTTACTGTTACTTTATTATTCCATATTTATTTTGTGTTATTTATCTTTCTTCATTATTTCGCATTTTAGTTTATTATTCGTCTCTTCGGTTATTTATAATTATATGCATTATCATATTTCATGTCAACATTGGGTTCATGATTGCGTTGTGTTAATAATTGCTTGTTATCTTCTCGTGGTATATGAGATGGAAATCAAGACATAAATTCCGTAGCCGAATCCGAATGGACGGTAGTGCGGTCTGTACTTGGGATACAACTCCACGTACCGCTTGAGGAAACGTTCATGAGATTGCGTGCTTGCCTTTATTTCCCTTACTTCTATGCATGCAAACTTAGATAGATGTTATTCTTGCATATGTATATTGCGTAGACTTGGTTAGATTATTGCATAAATCCGTTCATTACAAGTGACATCAGTAAGGTGGCGACTCCATTATTCTCGGGTTTAGTCCCCCGCGGGCTACTCCGTACTCCCGACCGGGCCGTGAGCCTGGAACAGCGTCGCCAATTTCTGTGTCCTATAGTCTGGCGACTCCACTGGGGATAGAGAATCGGCCCCGAAATATGATGGGGTTTTAAGGGGGAATATCGGTAACGCAGTGGAATAGTGGAAAATCAAAAATTTTCGATTTCAAAATTTTTTTTTGAATCAATTAAATAAACTTATTTATTTAATTATCCAATTATCAAATTCTGAAAAATTACACAAGAGATCAAATTTCTTGGTAATTACTGAATTGCCCCAAAACTTTGTAAATTGATTATTTTAGCCCAAAAATTATCAAATATAATTTTGGATGATTCTAAATCATTTCTAAAATGTTTTTCAACACATCTAATGCATCAAAATCAGATTTCACACAAATCCCCAATTTTTAGTCTAATGCCGTGAGCCACCCAAAATTTTCAATTAATTGCAATTTGGTCCCTTTAGTTCAAAACATGCCAAGATCAAATCCAATCAACCTAAAATTTTACATGCATCATATTCATACCATAATACATCACATATATGAAAAGCCCCAAATTTGGAGGGGGTTATGAACCCTAATTTTTCAATTTCATCAAATTGTCCAATTTCACCAAATTTACAAAATCCAACACTTTAATCCATTCAATACTTCACCAATCTAGCCTCACCACTTTGAAACAACTCTAGAACAATTCTAGGTCACCAAGGAGTGGCTTACCAACTCTATAATGGCATCTTGATTTTCCAAAAATCAAAAGTAAAGCTTTGAAACCATTTCAAGCTTACTTACATGCATCAATCTTTCATCAAAGTTCACAACCAAAATAAACACAAAATATAAGAAGAGAGACAACACCAAATCAACAAAAATGATGCTAAGCATGTTAGAAACATTTTTCATGTTGAAAGCTTTAAAGAAAAACTTACAAAACTCAAAGATTTCCAAGCTTTTTCCTTTAGCCTTCAAGCTTTTCTCTCAACTACTTTTGTGTTTGTTTTGATAACTTATGAACTCCTTAAACCCTAAAAGTGAAACAAAACAATATATACTCCCCAAAATTTGCCTTGGCCGAAATTTAGGGTGTTTATAAAATATCTAGATATTTTTTTGTTTCAATTAAAGTTAGCTTATCAACTTGCATCCATTATCATTACAACTTTAATGAAAATTCAACAAGTCAACAAAAGCAACTTAAAAATATAACACTTATATTTATTTAAGGTCTTGGCCGAAATTTGGTAAGAAAAAAAGGATAAGGATATTTTTAATTTTAACTTATTAAAACAAATATCCAAGTAGTCAAAATAATTTTGATAACCTTTTCTTTTAATGTATAAGTCAACAATATACACTTATAATCATTTCCTAACTTTATCATTTGGTGAGATATTTATATTTTAATTATATTAATCATTTAACAATTAAATAATCAAATAATTAATTAAATACAAATATCTCAAATATATGTATTATATTTACTTTAAATATCTCAAATACATATATTAATGATATATGTCAAATACCTTTATTTGACAATTTATTAATGTGTATTTAATAATATCATATATTAAATACAAATACACATTAATTAGGAAATGACGGTTCGGCCCGTTCGCATGTATTTTTCGTTTAACGTTTAAATGATTTATAAATAATCATCATTATTTATAAAAGTCGCCCTAGTACTCTACAAGTATATTTCATTAGTGAGACTCTCTAGATTCAGGTATATCTGTCACAAAATCTAATTTTGTTTCCATAATTTACCCACCCGTAAATTATGACGATCACGGATAAACTAGCTGAATCATATAGGTCGAGGTCATTACTTACGTATAATCCCTCCGTCACAGGTATCCGGATAATACCAGAGATATAGATGTAAACGTCAAATCTCTATAGGTATTATCCCGTCGACGTATCTATTAGCAATCTCTAAATAACATTCGGAACTTACTTCCGAAGTATACTGTGGCCACAGATTTAACAGACTGCTAATCATATATGGACTACCTATGCTCTGTACACAGAACTGACGGATCCTATCTTGATACACACAGGATATCCTAAAGATCGGTCCACACCCAATGAACAGGCGGAGGTCTGTTCTAAATAGATCGGTGACGTGAATGCCATCTAAGTGTGGAGGATGTCTCATACATCCACAGTGGTATCTCAAGTCGAAGGACCACTATGATACTCAACCCGAGAAGATTCTTATTGACGTTGGTGTACCATCCATTAAGAATCTTCGGTGAGTCGTTCAGTGTTTATCCACTATAAACACCTACACGTCTATACGAGTCTCCCCAGACTCATGGTTCATTGGGATAAACCATCGGACCAAGTCTCGATATATGACTTGTACTGGTCTCAACGGATTTGACTAACCGACCCGTGTTAGTAAATCTTGACCAGGAACTATGTTTGATAATATACATTTAGCAGTGACAGTTCCCAATGTCAATGACAAACTACCTTTGTAACTGTGTACTGTATTATATATTATCGGGCCTTTGTCTAATATATACATATCACTAAACCACATTTAGTTTCAATCTAATAGTAATATTATGGAAAAAGAATTGATCGTATTCATGAATCAGACATAAATACGAGGCGGATTGGCGCTCTGAGCACCAACCCCAACAAAATAATGTCTTGTAATGGTTGTGATTTTTGCTTTAGTTAACTGTGTCTGCAAGTGGGTTGGGCTCAATGGGTTTAACCAAAGGCATTATTAGAGCTAGGTAATGGTTTGGTGTCTTCCTTCATTCACTACCTTTCTATAGCTAAAAGGAAAAGCTGTGAAGGCACCTAGATAATCATTTACTCGAAGCTTACCGTGATGGACTAATTTGGAGGACCTATTGTTTATTCCTATCACCAAGGCGATACGAGCCTAAGAGGCTAGGGTTTTTAAGAGAGTTCACTCCAGCCTCCCTCTGGGGAATCTTCAATAAGAAATCCATTTGACAGTCATTCATGTATCATCACTCGTTGACACATACCTTAAGGTATAAAAAAGGTGGGCTCACTTGGTCGCTCGAAACCTTGAGTGGGGAGACCTAGTTGTGGGCAATCCTTCACCGACGGGAGCCTTAGTCTACACTCCTATAAACCCACATGTGAACCATAGTTGTATGACCAATAGAATCCATCCATTTATGCTTGTGTTTGGGACCATCATCATTTGGATTCATTTGGACTTTTTGTCAGGAGGTATGAGCTTGTTGGGCCATTTAAACTGGGATGAGTTCGTGTCTTATGACAATTGGGCCAAAAGTTTCTAAAATACCGATGGGCCACTTTGTGTTTGGGCCTCCTATCATTTAAAGTTGTTTAGCCACATTATCGCAAAAGTGTAAACTTGTTGGGCCTTTTGCAACTGGGATAAGTTTGCACATCGTAATAATATGATTGAATACTTTAAAATGATAATGGGCCAACTTGTATGAAAACCTTGATGGGCTTAGAAAATCCAAACATGATCCAAGTATGCCAGAAGCATGAGTCTAATATCCACACTAGCTTTCATCCATAAAGGATACGCCTTGTTACGTCATATTTGCATACTATTGGATGCTTCCAAGTCCATCCCCATGACCGCGGTTGCTGAAAGCCCAATTCATCATTTCTAGACAATGGCATGATCCCATAATCGGCTTAGTCAATGTGGAAAATGGACGGTCTTTGTCTTTTACCAATGGAAAAGGACCGAGGTAGCCAAGGTTCACCCCATAGCATAGGAGAGAACGATCTTGTGTACCCACATTGGTGCATGGAATAAGCCATACCTAGGACAGAAATGGGATTACCACGAGTGTGGGAGATATAAGGTTGGAAGGATATATGTTGTTTTGATAACCACATGCATCTCATGCATCTTATGCATACACACATCATGTTAACCCATGTGTCTTAAAAGCCATCATAGATATCTGTTGGGTTAGGGGTAAAAGAAGACTTGTCAAGAAGAGTCTAGCAAACATAGATATCGAGGAAAAGGAAAATGAGGAACAAAAAACTTTACGGCAAGGATAGAAAGACCATTGTGAAAAAAAAAGAAAAAAAATTGTTTGTTCTTAGTCCCTAATAGTTAGACATAAGTCTGATGATGAAATTATTTGCTTTAGGGTGAAACCTTAGAAACGATAAACTTTTGATGTGCTTTTATCTGATACTTTGAGTGATTGATCTATGTTAGACTTGTAAGCACTTGATTATGGCTCTTAGCAGTGAAAACCTGAGTAGTTAGCAAAGTGACTAGTTGAAGAAATTGTAGGTCGGTGAATGACCGTTCGCCTAAATGTCTATCATGATTTGCTTGTTTTATGATGTGTGGTATGGTTGAAAATGAAAGAAAAGTCTCTAAAGAAAAGAATTGAACCACCTATAACCGATAAGCGTGAAGCTACCCATGGGCGAGTATTAGGACCACCATGAGGAGAAATGCTACCTTAAAGGGTAGGTGTGTTGAAAAAAAGAGAAAGAAAGAAAAAAAAGAAAAAAAAAGTTCAAAATGAAAAGAAAAAAGAAAGAGACAAAAGAGAAATAAAAATCATACCACATTGAGCACAGAAAAGCAACTGCAAGCATAATTGAGACATCTAGGTTGGTTTGACCCATCGATCCCATTTTTTGACAAAATCATTGAGTTGGCTTACCTGGGGATGAATCTGCAAAATAACCTTTGCACACACACACTTTGAGTCTGGCTTAGATCATTTATTCAAAGACTTGGATTTGAGTTGCATTGAATGTTTTGAAGGTTCTCTGGTTTCAATACCAGGCATTCTTTGAGGGCAATAATATGTGTAACTATTGGGACTATTTCGTAGCGTGTAATATAGTATGATGATATGAAATGTCACACCACATGGTCCATATTGACCTAGTGGAAATAATAGAGAGCATAAAGCTAAGCCAGGACTGGGGGCGACCAGTCTACCACCCCGCGAATAAGGGATGTGCCGAGAACTTGAGCCATGAGACAAAAGAGAAATGACCAACCACCAGAAAAGAACAGGCAAAAGGAAACTGTAAGCATGCCCAGAGGGCGACCAAAGACATTTGTAGGTAAGGGGCGCCAAAGAGCACAAAGAAGGCCTAACCCATCAGAATAAGAAATACATGCATACACGTCGAATACATGCAATCTTTGTTTTGTTTTTGTTCACAGGTGTTGAAGAAAAGGAAAACACGGCAAAGACAAGCAGCATCGGGAATGAATCCCAGGGTCGAGGCCCACACTATCAGCAGCATCGGGAATGAATCCCAGGGTCAAGGCCCACTTCATCAGCAGCATCGGGAATGAATCACAGGGTCGAGGCCCACATTATCAGCAGTTTCGGGAATGAATCCCAGGGTCGAGGCCCACATTATCAGTAGTTTTGGGAATGAATCCCTAGGTCGAGGCCCACTTCATCAGCAGTTTTGGGAATGAAACCCAGGGTCGAGGCCCACTTCATCAGCAGTTTCGGGAATGAATCCCAGGGTCGAGGCCCACACTGTCAGCAGTTGAGGGTCGAGGCCCACATTATCAACAGTTTTGGGAATAAATCCCAGGGTCGAGGCCCACATTATCATTAGTTTTGGGAATGAATCCCAGGGTTGAGGCCCACATTATCAGTAGTTTCGGGAATGAATCACATGGTCAAGGGCCACATTATCAGTAGTTTCGGGAATGAATCCCAAAGTCGAGGCCCACATCATCAGCAGTTTCGGGAACAAAGCCTAGGGAATAAAGCCCACAAATAATTCAGTTCGAGAACAAAGCCCGTAGAATCAATTCATTTCGGGAATAAAGCCCACGATCAACACAGCTCGGGAACAAAGCCCACACTCAGCACAAATCGGGAACAAAGCCCAGAGAACAAAGGCCACATCCAGTATAGCTCGGAAACAAAGCCCACTCTCTATACAGCTCGGGAAATAAGCCCACAGTTAGCTCAATTCGGGAATAAAGCCCACATGTGGTTTGGGAACAAAGCCCAGGGGTCAAAAGAACCTCGCCATCACATTCAGCACAGTTCAGGAACAAAGCCCCGGGAACAAAGCCCACTCTTTACACAGCTCGAGAACAAAGCCCACAATCAGCTCAATTCGGGAACAAAGCCCACATTCAGCACAGTTCGGGAACAAAGCCCACTCTCTACACAGTTCGGGAACAAAGCCCACATTCAGTACAGTTCGGGAATAAAGCCCACTCTAAACACAATTCGGGAACAAAGCCCACATTCAGCACAGTTCAGGAACAAAGCCCGCATACAAATCAAATCGGGAACAAAGCCCGCATACAACTCAAATTGGGAATAAGACCCACAACTCAATTCAGGAACAAGACCCTCCACTCAATTCAGGAAATAAGACCCTCCACTCAATTCAGGAACAAGACCCTCAATTCAATTTGGTAACAAGACCCACAATCGGGAGCAAGACCTACAATTCAATTTGGGAACAAGACCCACAATCGGGAACAAGACCCAATTCAATTTGGGAACAAGACCCACAATCGGGAACAAGACCCTCAATTCAATTTGGAACAAGACCCACATCGGGAACAAGACCCACAATTCAATTTGGGACAAGATCCACAATCGGGAACAAGACCCGCAACTCCATTTGGGAACAAGACCCACAATCGGGAACAAGACCCGCAACTCAATTTGGGAACAAGACCCACAATCGGGAACAATACCCGTAACTTAATTTGGGAACAAGACCCACAATCGGGAACAAGACCCACAACTCAATTAGGGAACAAGACCCTCAGCTCGCTTTGGGAACAAAACCCCCTCGGTGGTTCGGGAACAAGACCTAGGGGTCACAGCACCTCGCCATCAATCTCAACTCAATTAAGGGAACAAGACCCTCATATCAATTCAGGAACAAGACCCTCATCACAATTCGAGAACAAGACACTCGTCTCAACTCAGTAATGGTTTGAGAATGGACCACCTCACAGTAACGGTTCGAGAATGGACCACCTCACAGTAACGGTTCGGGAATGGACCACCTCAAGTAACGGTTCAGGAATGAACCACCTCACATCAGCTCAGTCTGGTAGTGATTCCTAGAGAGTGCAGCATCTTGCAGGGATGAACCTTGGGGTCGAAGCACCTCACCACCATATCAACTCAGTTTGAAGCAGCAGCAAGTCAGATAGCAGCTGGCGAGCCAGGTAAGTAAAAATACATGCATAACTTTGATAGGATTGTCACTGTCACACACTGTAAAAGTCCCATCAAAGTGGGGGCGACTATAGACACTGTATTTTTGCATAGAAGCCCGATGATGAGCCTCGTATGGAGGCACTACCCGATAAGTTGCGGAAGTCGCGGGAAACGAACGTCGGAAGGGAAAAATTTAGAAATAAATACATCAACAAATTTAACTCGCTAATTGGCCTCGGGTTCGCCCGATTAATCTTTGTTTTAAAATATTAAGCCTCGGCCCAAAACCCCCGCACCCATCCAAAGCCCATTCACCCAAGCCCAATCCAAAAATAATTAAAATATTTAAAACACATGTCACAAATTAAATTAAATCCAATTAAATTAAATCAAATCCAATTAAAATCAAAACAAATCTCCTTCCTAAATCAAATCAAATTCCCCTTCCTAAATTAAATAAATCTTTTTTCCAAAACTAAATAAATCACCTTCTTAAATTAAATAAATCATTTCCTTATAACAAACTAATTAAATATTCCTCATTATTGCACAATCTTTGTTTCCTACCCATGCAAGGACAACCCTAACCCACTCTTATAAAAAAAAAGACCATAAGCCAAACCCTTCCCCGGGAGAGAGCTCATTCACTACATTCACGGCACTTAACACTCTCACCAAAACACTCATAACTCTCGGCAAAAGGGCTCCCTCTCAAAAAAACACTCGGCCATAACCTCCATCGGCTCACCTTCTTCCCTCACAAAAACAAGCAGCACACTCGACAATAATCCCAAACAAACCCTAACTCACTCGGCCACCCTCTCGCCTCTCTGATTCCAGACACAGAAAACACACACTTTGACGCCTCTCATCTATCTCTCCCAACTCACACAGGCCACGGCAACAAGACATCAACAAAGACTCACACCCCAGCTCGCCTCTCTCTCTTAGTTCACTTTCCGTTTATGCGCAGGCTTAGGGTTCTTTCATGGCAGCGTCCTCCCCCTCTATGCGTGCAGCCCACTTTCATATATAATACATGCACAGCCACTCACGTGGCCAACTCTCCTTTTGTTTTAGGGTTAATTTTTTTTTATTTCTTTCCTGCGTACTTTGCCTGCGTTTAATTTTTGTTTTTTACCTTGCAGCCTTCTTTTTTTCCCCTTTATTTAAATAAACCACAGCAGGCTTTTCTTTCTTGTCCAAATTCTCTTTCATGCGCCTGCTGCTCTCTTTTTCTAACACACGGCAGATGCCCCTATTTTTCACGTGATGTTCCTTTGATTCATGCGCACGTTGCATGCCCCAATTTAACCTAATTGAATTTGGATGCATGACTATTCATGTACAGCCCCTGACCGAAACAAACAACAAATAACCCTCTACCTAGCAAACCCAAACTGCCGAACAAATCGAGAGAAAACAGCAGCTCAAATCGAGCGGAAACAGCGAACCAGTGAAAATAGTGGAAACACTAACCCTTCCGGCGACGTCCCAACGCACTCCCGAGAAGCGACTTAAAAGGTAAGACCTGAGGGCACCCTTTATTATATTTTATTTTGTCGTCCTGGAAACGACATGCTTGGTTGGACGTGGAATACGTCCAACCGGGTATGCGAAGTCCTACATTGAAAACGGCCAAATTCTTTGGTCACATATTTATTATTTCCGCCTTTATCTCATATTATTAGTCTTTTATTATTTTGCATTTAATTTACGTTTATTGTTACTTTATTATTCCGTATTTATTTTGTGTTATTTATCTTTCTTCATTATTTCGCATTTTAGTTTATTATTCCGTATTTATTTTGAGATTGCGTGCTTGCCTTTATTTCACTTACTTCTATGCATGCAAACTTAGATATAGGTTGTATGCAAACTTAGATATAGGTTATTCTTGTGTATGTATATTGCGTAGACTTGGTTAGGTTATTGCATAAATCCGTTCATTACAAGTGACATAAGTAAGGGACCATTCCGAACCCAACGGTTTGAGGTCTTCCCTTACGAGGGGTGAGTACGGCCTTAAATCATTTCTCAGTTGACACTGGGTGGAGACTCCATTATTCTCCAGTTTAGTCCCCCGCGGGCTACTCCGTACTCCCGACCGGTCCGCGAGCCTGGAACAGCGTCGTCGATTTCTGTGTCCTACAGGGCTAATGGATTTTATTTCTATTCTAGATTAGTTTGGTTCTTTCTAGAGGAGTCTAGGATCTTGGAAGATATTTAGAGCTATTGGGCCAAGAATGAAAAGAGTAATGGGCTTTTGGGTTGGAAGGGCAATTTCTTTTTATTCCTTATTTTCATTATAGTGCATAGGGTCTGGAGAAATGGCCAAATTAGACCTAGTTCTGTTCAAAATTAGGAAACAGATTCAAAAACAAAGTTGTATATCTACGTCTTAGATTTTCGAAGATATAAAGTTCATAAAAATCAGAGATTTTATGAGAATGTTAAGGCCTAAATACTAAGGGCTGTCCAGAAAAGAATATAAACTAAATTTTGTATCGGAACTGCGAGGAATTTATCGAATATTCAAAAAGCAATTTCACAAGAACAAACACGCTTCAACGTGATTCATATTATGTATTACACCATATATATCGTCGTAGTGGTCGTCAGAATTACTAGAGTGTTACAAGGCATCATTATCAAACTTTTGAAACTACACTCAAACCAAGTTATATCTATGTCATAACATCATTCCAATACTTAAACCATCACTAATATTCAATAACAACACAACTCACTCGACTCATATTCTTACATCATACAAGTCATAAACTATCATCATTTATTTATCAAAAGAAAGTCAAAAACCAACCTCACTTAAGTCTTTCAAGTTTCGACCAAACATGCAAAAAGGTGGAACTTGAATTTCTCAACACTTAAAGCATTTCAAACCCATTCTAAACCTTATTCCAAACATCTCTTTATTTGTGAAAATCAACAATCCAACCACCAAATACAAAAATAAATTCATCCAAAGCATGACCCATTATCATTTCAACATTAAAACATGAAAATTGAACTTCATTTCAGCCATACATCAATTGGCCAACAACCCTATTTGGTGGTTCTTGAGTTTGAAACAAAACAAAATTTGTTCCATGTTAATAAAGCTAACAAATGCCTAAATAGATACCCTACCATGCCTAATCTTGAAAATTAAATCATTCCCAATTATGAACTACCATGAATTAGAATTTGAAGGAGAAAAGAATATTTAAGATGCCAAGAAAATAAGGGATAGGCACTTACTAGATCTTGAGAGTACTTGAAGATACCCATGACTTTTTCTTAGCCTAAACTGTGGCTTGAGGAAATAATTTGGGAAGTTGAATCTCTGAAAATAAAGAAGTAAAGAGGTGTAAAGGAACTTACTGACTTGGGGGATGACTTGAAAGCTTCCATTCTCCATTGGTGTTGGCGTGGAAAAGAGAAGATTTTGTATGCCTTTTAAAAATAAAATCGTGGGTTGAAACATGAAGAAAAAGACTGAATAGTGACAGGTTTTATAGTGGTGGGATGATTTTTGTAATAAAATATTAGCAAATATCAAGCACATGTCCAAAAATCTAGAGTATTCCCGAGGTGCTACAGTAACAGCGGAAAAACTCGCGTTGTTGACTAAGGTCTGGTCTGATTTTGGAAAAGTATTCAACACAAAGGTTTTAGATCTTCATCTTAGATTTCCGATGATATAAAGTTCACTGAAATCGGATATCGCATAAAAAGGTGACGGCTGAAATATCGAAGGCTGTCCGGATCGCGTTAAAATTTAAATGCACAACGAAACTGAAAAATTTTCACTACGTGTTTCTAAAATAATTTATATAAGTAATAACATGCTAACGATGCATGTTTGAATGCTTAAAGATGTCACGCAATACACAAATAAATTTCATGATGATACCAAGAAAACCGGACTGTTACAAAAACTGATATTGTTATTATTTGAGGTTAAATTTCAAGTGATTTTGTTATTTGATCTTGGCCAAGGGTATTGATAAGCTTTTCTTATTTGAGGACACCATGAAGTAACTATTGAGGATACCATGAGGTAAGTGAAATTTTTTTAAATGAATCACAATTAACAAATGTATATATTTAAAATAATTATAAAATCTATTTTTATATGTATGACTGTGAATTTTTGAGATATGAAGATTTGATTTCGAGATGTGTTACATGCTAAGTTTGATTTTTATTATGTGCTTTTCTTTGAAATAAGAAAATGAATTTTTATAAATGATTTTAGATTATTGTCCGTAGTTATTGATATGATATTAAACAGATAGCTATGTTATTTGGTGCACTTATATGTTAGTGCTATAATACTTAAAATGGATTTTGATGATGCAACGCGGAAGACTTCAACGCGCTTTAGCTGACATTACAAAAAAGATATTAAAATAATTTGTGGTGAAGAGCAATGGATGTGAAGACTAGTGCTTATTGAAGAATATCTTTAGTGGTCTTAGCTTAGGGCTCTCTTTGTAAGTGAGTTAATAATTTAAGTCTCTAAGCTCATAAAACATATGCACATACATTTAGATGCATTAGGGTCATGTGTAAAATATTTTCAACTTTTGAATTCTACATTTTCTGCACTGGGATCGGCATACTGGTCTCCCATACCGACATATCGGTGACCCTGCTATGCCTTGGGCAGATTTGCATGCTCTCTGGAACCGGGCTACTCCATACCGGTCTCTTATACATATCAACTGGAGTTTGCGCAGCCACTGGAACCGGGACGGTCCATACCGGTGAGCTAAGCGGCATATCGATCTCCATACCGGTCAGTAATCTGGTATTGCATTTTAATCGTCAACGGTAATATAGTTGTTATGCTTTGACAGACCGACATACCGACCTCTGACAGAAAGTAAGGGCATTATTTCATTTTCTCTATAAATTGAGCCCCAATTTCATTTTTTGCCAACTTCTTCAACCTTTATATAATTTTCTCTAAGGCAAAAACAGAGAGTTTTACAACACCTTCATCATCATATACACTCTTATACTCAAGCTCACTACATACACCTCCATATCATTAGAGAGCTTAAATTTCTTGGGTTACCAACTCACATCCTAAATCTTCATTATCTTTGTGAGTGCCCAAATGGTATTGAAAATCTTTATATCTTATACACTTGTGGTTGGGAAGTCATTTGTTGAGTGAATAGACTCAAAAAGGCAATTTGTGTATAGGTTGTGAGTGAGCCTAGAAACAAAACTCAATGTAAAGGTTTAAGTGTAAACCATTGGAAAAATTGTGTAAAGGTTTGGAGTGAACCTAGGGGATAAAACTCTTGATTGGGAGTGAGCCACGGAAAACTCGGTGTAAGTTGTGGATTCAACTTAGTGGAAATCTTTAAGCATGCCTTGGTGGAGTGGACTTAGGCAAAGAGTTGACTGAACCACTAAACATATTATTTGTTAACAACTTAACAACACAAACTAATCACAAAAACGCGATAAAAATTTTACGAAAATTTTTCCGAATAAATACTATGAAAAATAGGTAATCGGTCCAATCGGTCAATTGACTATAGAGCCAGGTCGACCCGGTCACTTGGGCAGTAACCGGTCAGCCCCTTGACTGTCCAAAAAATGAACAATTCACTGCTTGAACAGCCCTCACACAGTAAGCTCGTTTCTTGCGTAATTTTTCCGTTTTCGTGAATTTTTTACTCAGAATATTTTTCGGTATTTATTTTATTGGAATTTTAGGGGGAATATCGGTAACGCAGCGGAAGCGGTGGAAAATCAAATTTTCCGATTTCAAAACTTTTTCTCGGATTAATTAAATAAACATATTTATTTAATTATCCAATAATCAAATTATGAAATAAAATTCAATAAATCATATTTAATTGAATTTACCGAATTACCCTTACACTTGGTATTTTGTCCATTTTAGTCCAAAATTGATCAAATCATTTTGAATGATTCTAAATCATTTCTAAGATGAACTTAGCATGTTCAAAACATCAAAACACCAAAGGCAACATAAATCCCAAAAATGACCCATTTGGCCGAGAGCTTCATTAAGCTTCCAACTTGTTCATTTTGTGATTTCATGCTTCAAGACACATCCAAATGAAATCCAATCAACATGAAACTTTATATGCATCATATACAAATCCTAATACACCATAAATGAAAATCCCCAAATTTGGAAGTGGTCTTAAACCCTAATTTTTCAATTTCTTCAAATTGGACAAATTAGACCAAATGGTTAAATCCAATACTTCAATCATGTTTCTTCCATCCAAATCAAGTCTCAACACAATGAAACAACTATAAAAAAATTCTAGGTCATTTAAGAGTGGGTCAATAACTCTAGAATGGCAACAAGGTTCTAAAACCTTAAAAGAATGCTTATTACTACATCAGTAATAAACTTCCAACATCATACATGCATATCACCTTCATCAAACTTTTATCCATCAAAAGTACAAAGAATAAAGAATAGAAAAACTCAAGAACATCACAAGATGTTGCCCACAACAAGAGGAACAAATTACTCTCTAATGGAAGGTTGGAAATACTTACTAAATTCCAAGTTTTTCCTTGTTTTTCTTTCCTTTTCTCTCTACCTTCTTTGCCTTGTTTTAATGGAGTTTTGATAAATTTAAAAGGTTCCTTAAACCCTAAAATTAAATGAAACAATATATACTTGCCCAAATGTAAGCCTTGGCCGAATTTGGCCTAAAGCAAATACAAGTTACATTAGTTTCATTTCATTTGAATTTCATTTGCCAAGTTGATAAAATGATCATTACATTTTAATGACAATTTCAACTTAGTCAACAATGGCAACATGAAAAATATAACCATTATATTCAATTAGGGTCATGGCCGAAAATTTGACAAAAATAAAGAAAAATGATATTTCAATTTTAAACACTTGAAACAAATATCAAAGAAGTCAAATCCAATTTGACTACCATTTCCTTTACTTTAAAGTCAACAATAAACACTTATAATCATCTCCTAACTTTATCATTTGGTAAGATATTTATATTTTAATTATATTAATCATTTAACAATTAATTAATTAATTAATTAATTAAATACAAATATCTCAAATATATGTATTATATTTACTTTAAATATCTCAAATACATATATTAATGATATATGTCAAATACATTTATTTGACAATTTATTAATGTGTATTTAATAATATCATATATTAAATACAAATACACATTAATTAGGAAATGACGGTTCGGCCCGTTCGCATGTATTTTTCGTTTAACGTTTAAACAATTTATAAATAATCATCATTATTCATAAAAGTTGCCATGGTGCTCTACGAGTATGTTTCATTATTGAGACTCTCTAGATTCAGGTATATCCGTCACGAAATCCAATTTCGTGTCCATAATTTATCCACCCGTAAATTATGACGATCACGAATAAACTAACTGAATCATACAGGTCGAGGTCATTGCATACGTATAATCCCTCCGTCACAGGTATCCAGATAATCCCAGAGATATAGATGTAAACGTCAAATCTCTATAGGTATTATCTCGTCGACGTATCTATTAGCAATCTCTAAATAACAATCGGAACTTACTTCCGAAGTATACTGTGGCCACAGATTTAACAGACTGCTAATTATATATGGACTACATATGCTCTGTACACAGAACTGACGGATCCTATCTTGACACACACAGGATATCCTGAGGATCGGTCCACACCCAACGAACAGGCGGAGGTCTGATCTAAATAGATCGGTGACGTGACTGCCATCTAAGTGTGGAGGATGTCTCATACATCCACAGTGGTATCTCAAGTCGAAGGACCACTATGCTACTCAACCCATGAAGATTCTTATTGACGTTGGTGTACCATCCATTAAGAATCTTCGGTGAGTCGTTCAGTGTTTATCCACTATAAACACCTACACGTCTATACGAGTCTCCCTAGACTCATGGTTCATTGGGATAAACCATCGGACCAAGTCACGATATACGACATGTACTGGTCTCAACGAATTTAACTAACCGACCCGTGTTAGTAAATCTTGACCAGGAACAATATTTGATAATATACATTTAGCAGTGACACTTCCCAATGTCAATTACAAACTCCCTTTGTAACTGTGTACTGCATTATATATTATCGGGCCTTGTCTAATATATACATATCACTAAACAACATTTAGTTTCAATCTAATCGTAATCAGATCGAATACGTATATAAAAACAAGAGGTGGAACCATAAATAAGTAATATTATAGAATAAGGGGATGTTCGTATTCATGAATCAGACATAAATACGGTCCGGATTGGCGCTCTGAGCACTAACCCCAACATATTTAACGCCCAATACACATCCAAACATCATAATTTACTCACCAAAATTTCTTTTTTCCAGGTCTGATTTAGAATGTAAAATTATCCATTTTTCATGAAAAATTTCAAGTTCTCACCAAATTAATCAAATTAATTTACACCATTTTAAAGTAACCACAAATAAAGTCTCAAGGACAATTCTAGGCATCATATGAGTAGCTACAACACTTTAGAATGACAATATCACATCTTGAATCTAATTCAACAATTATTTCAAAATAACACATGTTTAATCAAAGAAAACAAATGTCATTATTAAAATCCAACAACACCAAAATTTGGAAACAAATATATTATCTAGTAATGTACTTGAAACATGTAAAATATATATCAAATGCATATAGACATGTTAGGGAAAAATAATTTCCAAGACTAAAAGTATAAGCATTACCTTAATCCAATTAAGCTTCTGATTTTACTTCAAATTTTCCAAATCATTCTCCTTTGATGTTTTTATTTTGAAACCAACCTTAAACCTTTTTCTTTTCCTCTCAACACTTTGAGAAAAATAGCTAACTAAAAAATGAAAATACAAATTCCATTTTTTATTCACCAATTTCGAAAATAAAAGCCTTTTTGCTCATTTATCAAGTCTTATACTTGGTCTAGAAAATTTCACATATTTTATCTTAGGTAAATAAGATTAATTAACTAATTTTGAGTTAGTGGAGTCCATGTGTCACACACACATAGTTTGGCCAATCACAATTAGCCGAATGTTAAGAATATGTCAATAATATTCTTTCTTCTAGAAAACTATAATTAATCAACTATTTAATTAATTTAAATTTCCTTTCACTAAATGACAAGATTGTTGGGTTTCTACTATAGTCCCAAGATTATTCAAGCAATGAAAATAATGTGAATACAATAAAGAAGTATGGTGGAATCATACTTACAATAAACAGATTTGCGATGCGAAGAACACAAAACTTTTCTTGCTCTCTTGAAGCTCTCGGCAATGCCTCCATTTTGTGCTCCAACAAGTTTCGGCCATGGCTTTCCTTTGTGCTCCAAGCTCCAAGCTTTGTAAATGGATTCCATGCTCATGAATGAGTTTCCCTATCACCTTTGTGTGACTCATTTGAGTGCTAGCTCTTGAGATTTTGCAACAAAATCATGAAGAACAATGAACCCTAGGCTCACGGTTTTGGGAGAGAAAAATGGCTCATTGGCCGAATGTGGAGGGAGAGATAGAGAAGATGAAGTTGTGTGTGTTGTGTATTTGGATTTCAAAAATCAAATACCAATTACATTTTCCAAAAATTGTACAAGGCATTTAAGCCTTTCAACCACTTACATCAATCAATGATGACAAGCATCACATCACTCAAAGTGATGTGACTTCCATCACTTGATTGACTAATAATGTGACGCGTGATGTGACTTGTGGGCCCCACTTGATTTGAAATGTGAGTGAGCCCGCAAACACTCCCGGGTTCGGGTTTGCTAATTCCGAATTAACCAATTTTTTATTGCGACGTAATTAAATCAAATTTAATTAAATAATTATGCCTAGCAAAATTACTATTCACGTCGCTAGCGAATTAATTCTAAATTAACTCGTTCGCCAGAATTAAAATCTAATTTTAATTCCGCGTCGAAATCTAATTTCGTATAATATATCGAATATATTATTTTATCGATTAATTCCAAATTAATCGTTCTCTCTCTTTAAATAATATTTTATCCCAGATAAAATATCTCTGTAATTAATCTTAGATTAATTTTCTCTCTCTACTAATTAATCCCAGATTAATTATGTGCGAGTCATACGTCATCGGTGAATCTTCGGGAAGCGACCCAGATATGTTGGCAGTAAATTCAATCGTCGGACTATCCGAACACGTACGTACCTAGTACTATGTTTTTACCGATTTACAAGACATGGTTGGCTTCTAGCAAAGCACCGTGCCTACCCAATTCTCCAGAAATATTCTTAAAGGAATATGTGATCTATATCAGGCGTAGTATACGTAGTATTGCGTATTGCGATCCAGTATCGGATGTCACGTGCTAGGCCCGGGGCTGGAATTGTGTCTGCCTCTTACGAAGCACATATCGGATCTCTGGTAACTAGTCTCTATAATCGGATAACTATGACCTTGTCATATTATCCCGATAACTGCATCATATAAGAGCACCAGTTCCGTATCCTACGTGACCATCATCTCTATATGACTGAAGTGATACTTCCATCTCGACATCACACCCAATACACTACGATTCTCAATATACCCAGAAGAGGCGTACACAGAACCGGTTAAAGCCCTAGACGACCAAAACCAAAGTATATTGATTGTCGCAAGTATTAGCGGTGCAAGTCTCCGGTTAAGACCAAATACACCTACCCTGATTCGGACTTCCATAGACACATAGTCATACTACCAATGAAATTCCGAGGGGTCTATCCAGAGCGAAGCTGTTTCCGTACCATCGGTAAACACAACCTCCTATTACACTTGCATGAATATCCAATACCCAAATATATGAGAACTATGTCGTTATGCTCCCACAACGCGCACAAGTGCAATACTAGTCTATTCCGCATTATCGATGTCCAATCTCGATAATACTCCGACTAGGGATGTTTTAATGATTAAACCTTCATGGATTGATACTGTCTCATATCTTATCAATCCGGAACTAATCATATGGACTTTTATCATTATATATCCCGGTAATCTAATTACAAATGATAAAAGAGCAATTTCTTTTGTCACATAGTTAATTTGTACAACAACACCATGTTCTGTACAAATAGTGATGCTATGGGTCATAATTGTCCAACAAAGATAAGGTTATGAGAAAATATTTAAGAATATTCTCTTTTTATCATGATTAATAATTAATTAACATTTAATTAATTAAATTATGTATCGTATACAAATACACATTAAATATAACATGCACGTGTAAATTATGAATAATTCGAATTATCCATAATTAAATTGCCTAAGTGCTCAATGAGTACACTTCATATTGTGAGACTCTCTAAATTCAAGTTTATCTATCACAGAAACCATTTATGTGTCCATAATTTGTCCACTCACAAATTACGACAACCACAAATAATCGAGTTGAACAATACAAGTCGATATCATTGCATATATTTAATCCTTCTGTCATAGGCTATCCGAATTATTCCGGAGATATAGAATAACGTCAAATCTCCACTATGAACAATTCTAATATGTCACGACATAATCGTGATTCTCCAAATAAATACTCGGAACTCGTTTCCACAGTATAACTTGGTCAAGGATTTTAAAGAATCACTAATTACCTAAATCATGTACACATGACTGACAGATACTCTCTGGATACATCACAAGATATCGTAAGTATTTGTCCACACCCAACGAACAGGCGGAGGTCTGATCTTAAAATATCGTTGACGTGACTGCCATCAAAGTGTTAAGGATATTCTACATATCCACAATGATATCTCAAGTCAAAGGAGCTAATATCCTACTCGACTTGAGAATATTCATTTTGACATTGGTATACCATCTATTAGGAATCTTCAAGTGAGTCATTCAATATTTATCCAATAAATACATATATGTCGATATGAGTCTCTATAAAACTCATGGTTAACTGAGATGAGCCATTTGAACTATTTCAATATACGACATGTACCAGTCTCATGGGTTTACTAACCGACCATGCATGTAAACCTTGATTATGAACTATTTTAAGAATGAATCATATTATAATGTTTCTCAGTGTCAGTTACGACTCTTTTGCAACTACATTACAACAACTCATTCTATGGGATATTTACGTCTTTACCATTAAACAAAAGATTATATCGATGAAAGTACTAAATTTTATTCAAAATAAAATATAAAAGTGTAACGTATTTACAATTAATACATCAAAAATTGGTTTGTCGAGCACCAACTCTAACAACAATATCCTGAATTGATTATTTTGACTGGATCATTGAGGTCACATGTGACATATATTTTAACCGGGTCATCGGGTTATGGGTGACATATATTGCTCCATCCTATAAAGATAGACTTACTTTCATTTTTTATTTGTCCCAAATTATAATCCCCTCTCTTTTTTAAAGTATAATTGATTTTTTAGTTATCTAATATATTCATATTTAATGTGTTTTGTTATCAACAAATATAAACTATAATTAATTAATTTTACAGTAAAATTATGGGTATATTAGGAAATATATAAGTAAAATTTATTATAATAATTTTAGTAACTAAATTTTTTTAATCTGTGTAAAAAATATAGATAAATCTATCTTTGTGAAATGGAAGAAATATTATTCTAGTGACCATTTTAGCCCGAACGGATCAATCCGTAATAGCAATCCATTCCAGTCAGCAGACAAATTACAAATATAAGCAAAACCGAGATCCTCACATCAACTTTATAACAAAGCAAGCCATAAAACAAGAAAATTTTGATTCATTTGCGTAAGTTTAATTTCTGTTTTAATTTTCACAGAATTAATACTCCAACTTGAAGAAAAATAAAAGAATGTCAAAGCTGTTAGCTAGAATAGCTGGGTTCTTCAGCAGCCGCTCTCCGGTTGGCATGGACAAAGCAGGAAACCGATATTTCACCATAACTGAAGAGATTGATGGCATCAGTAAGTGGTTCCCTTTTTTTTCATTTTCATATTGATTTTAATGATTTGGGTTTCTCATTTTATTTTGTGTGTGTGATTTTTTTTTTTTTTTTTTTTTTTTTTTTTTTTTTTTTTTTTGCATTCTTAAATTGAATTGTGATACTTTTTTGTAATTGACAACTGGGTTGTTCTTGTTTTGCTGATAAAGTGCATGCAAGTATAAGACACTACTGTAAAAGTTCTGAATCTTACGGTCATTTGTTTTACCGAAGAGGATTTACATATAACTATTTGCTTACTTGAGCTAAATTACTGAACTTTTGGTTAAATTAATTTAAAATATTGGGATTTTATTATCCATTGAATGCTGTGTAATGATTTTAAGGTGTAATTGTGATAGGGTGCTTCGTTTGTGGCAAAAATTACAGTTGAAATGGAATACTGTTATTTTATGGCTATAGTTATTTTGATTCGTTTATGTGTATCTTATGTCAGTAGTTTTGTTGATGTACTAGTGAAGGAGAAAAGATGGGTCATGTTCAAAGGAGAGCAAGATCCAACCTCAATTCCAGGTCAGTGTTTCCAATTCATCTAGTGAAGTACATTAAAATGCTATCATTTTAGTTTTAGGATTAGTTGGTTTTTTGTGTTAAAACATAATTTTAGTCGTGAAGAAAATTATGCTTCGGGTTTGTAGTTAGGTCAAGCATGCTTCGATTTGATATTTTACTCTCTGTATATTTTGTTTCTTATGCTTGTTTGAAATTATGATTATTGTAGTTGAATGGATATGTTGGCTGAATGGGCAGAGAAAAAATGCTCCAACTCCAGAGGTGAACTAGTCATAGATTATCTAATGTTTACTAGTCATCTGTCCTATATATGCTGCATCTACAAGAAAAATAATAATAGTTTAATAGTAACTCGTGTTAGTCTGGTTGTCTAACACATGCTTTCTCAATGGTCATTTTTTTGTTTAAATATGCATCTTATTCGCGATTTCTGGTGTTTTATTAAGCTCTCTTGGTAGAATAATTTCTAACGTTCTTTCAAATATTGTTTAAATCTCTTCAGGAAATGGCTGAGCTGGAAGCAAGGCGTGAACGTGTTAGGCTCAATGTGGCACGTATGTGTCATTAGTACAGTCACTTAACATTTTTGTTTTACTGCTTATTCCATTGCCTGGCTTATGATGCTAATAATCTTATTATTCACGGCCCATCCTAATTCATAGAGCTTTCTATACATACACTGCTCCAGAACTGTTGACTTCCATAGCTACATGAAGTTATATTTCTATAAACATGTTTGATTCAAACCCCATTTTCTTCTTCTCTGTTTATATTATACTTCTTTTGCATTAATTGATGTCTTTCCATATGGTTTATCTATAGCGTTCTTTCATGTCATATTAATACAAGTTTTGGGAGTTCAAGATAGTGCATTAGTGCTTTTTCATAACAGAGTAGTGGTTTATAAACATCCCATTTGTTTCTTTTCCTTCGTCATGATTTGGCTTTGCACATTTGAAGGGTTTTTATGTGGAATTGCTGTCATGATTTCTTAAGCTGACCGGCTTTAGCTTTACTATTTTAAGAAGACATAACAAACATTCTTTTTCTTTTGCATAGTTCTCAAGAAAGAAGAAGAAAAGAGAGCCAGAGAAGGCGGTAATCCTAAACGCACAAGCAGTAGTAAGTCGCTTACTGAAATATATTATTGTTAACTCCATTGTTCCACTCGGCAATATTTTATTATAATACTCCTTTTTTATAGGTATAGTTGGAGGTCCAGACTTGAAAAGTTTCATTCGGCAATTCCCAGCTGGTTCAGGAGGTACTTTACTTTTATTTTTGTTGCTGTCCGGGATTCTGCATTAACGCTACCAAATTCATCATTTGATCGAAAGGGGTTCCTGAAACTTCATTGCATTGTCAAGGGCCTGTTATTATTCTTGGCACTCTGAAAAAAACATCACGGTGAATCTGTAGTAGATCTTCTCCACCTTTAATATTTAGATAAAGGGTTCATATAACATAACTTTCTAATATGGGTAAGCTTAGAGTAGGTGTGACACAGATAACTAGATAAGTGGCACACTGAATGAAAAATACTTCGAGAAATCGAAAGAAACTTACTAATACTATATCGCCATTAACTCTGCCCTTTGCCTGAAAAGATTAAGTTAATCAATTAAAAAGCTCAGAGTAAATCCTGAATATTCTATAACTGTACTTTAGATAACCTTACTGAGTTTCATTGGTTCTTGGCTCAAATCTGAGCCTAATAGGCAAGGCGAGAAACTACTGGGTACATGGTAATTCTCGGTTCTTGTTTTTGTAGATAACTAAAGATTTTGTTTCCTGTTGTGCAAATTGAAAGAATGTGTCGATGTCCCTGAGCTGTACCTCCTAATTATGGGCTTCTATATATGCTTTAATATAAATTCTGTTGCAGTAGAATATAACTTGTGCCTTTGGTACTGATACCGTTTTATCTTCTTTTGATTGCTTCTTATAGGTGACAAACTTCAAGAACCTTCCAATGCAAAGGATGGTGCAAGAGGGTCAGTCTAAATATTTAGTTATATAATGCTAATATAATTAGATAAATTTACTCCTATTGGGGTTTGTAGGTCTACGAGAATTGTGGTTTGTTTAGGATTCTGTACGAGCCAAACCACTCGACCCGCGCTTAAGCAGAGCAGGTAAAACCCCCGGATGCCCCCAGACTTTTACAAAGAAATGCATCCCTTGGACTCGAACCCAAGACCTGACAGTCAAGTCCTAAACCCTTTGCCACCAAGCCACACCCCTTAGGGCCTCATCATCACTCTTATATGAACTATTATGGTGGATTTATATTTTCTCTCTGCTCTGCTGCTGTCCAGTGGGCACTGCCTCTTGGCCCACTTGACACATTTTATTAACTGTAACATCTTGTGTTATATATGTGCAGGATCAAAGAAACAGAGTCAGAAAAAGCAAAACCAGAGTTAGTTTGATGACTTTCTCCTGATTTTTTCTTTTAGTTTTTCAGATTACCATGAAATATATTGAATATTTCAAGTTATTTCCACATTTTACCATGAACTCTTTACGCTTGCCCAGTAAAGCAATATCTTAGTTTTAAACCTTCTTTTCAGGTCTTCGGAACCAGCCGGATCCGGTGCATCCTTCAGGCCAGGGACATGGCAGCCACCAACATGATAACTTTGACACCATTATAGACTCCATTGATATTATCTTTGTCATCCTTGTCATGATGCTTTGGATTCATCTACATCTTAGTCGGATTCAAATTAGTGATGAAATGCATCATAATCCAACGAGGCTTATGTTGCGGCGCACTTGACAGACACGTTCTTTATCTCACTTAAATCTTATTTTTGTTTCGAAATCTCTCTTGCCAGTGGCTGTGACAGAATGATAAAATTATGCTTGAAACCAAATTTTTGGGATATTTTAACCCCGAATATTTTGCTTATTGTATCATTTAAGTTCTGGAGAGTGGATATAGCAATTTTGGCTTTTGATTAAACAAATTCTATTTGCTCGTCATTTGATTTTCAAGTAGTGACCCCTGTTGTATCACTTTGGTAATAGGTGATGAAATGAGCATATTGATTTTATGAATATATATATATATATATATAGATATATATATATAGGGAGAGAATCAAGTCCGGACCTTCTCGGTCATGACTTTGTTCGGACTAGGGATGGCAGTGGGTAGGGTATGGTGCGGGTTTTCCATTATCAAACCCGCACCGCATATGTAAATAAATTACCAAACCCGCACCATACCCATTGCGGGTTTTAATTTTCATTCACAAACCCGCACCGCATATAAAAATAAATTACCAAACCCGTATTGGTACCCAACGGATTTTTTGCGGGTTTTTAAAATATTGAATTACTTTGTGTTCTTAATAATATAATTTTTTTAATTAAATTATTTATTTTTAATTACTAGCTGTAGTTTTCACATTTGTTTTTCATTTGACACATACAACATGCAATGTATGTATATACAGTACATAGATAACAAAATGTATGAAAGACTCAGTACCATATGTTTATTTTTTCATATAAACATAATTAAAACGAGTTCTTCCCTTCATAATTATAATGATCTAAGTTAGCCAACTCAATCGACAATAAGCTAAAAAGTAATCACCAACCTTTGGTCATATTTTTTATGCTAAGTGTAATGAAAGTGATGCTTACAAGGCTCAAGTGGTGTAAGTGTAATGAAGAAGCAGGAAAGCTACTGAAGTTGCAGCAAACACTAGCTTATTTTGCTCATCTCCCGTTTTAATCCAAATTTTTGTATTATAATTTTATTAACAAGTGTGATTAAAAAAAACAATAATAGTCATGCAAAAAATCTTCAGTTGGGCAGGTTGCGGACTGTGGCTGAGTGGGAGTGTGGAACTGTGGATTAGTGTTTTAGGTTTAGGTTTTGTTAGTTGTTTTTACATGAAGGTTTTTTTATATTGTCCTAAAAATATTAATTAATAAAAATTAATATTGCGGGTATGCGGATACCCGCATTTTTTTCTTAAATACCAAACCTGCACCGCACCTGCAGCGGGTTCTGCTTTAAATTACCAAACCGCACCGGACCCACTAATATATTTACCAAATCCTACCCATTGCGGGCGGGTTTTTGCGGGTTTGCGGGTAAAATTGTCATCCCTAGTTCGGACTATACTAAAAGACAAAAAACACATATTTCGATGCATTGAAAATGTTTTTTTTTTTTTTTTTTTATCTTTTAGCCTCTTGAAATGCGTGTTTTTTTTTTCTTTTAGCTTGGTCCTGACCAGATTCTCTCCATATATATACATATATGAATACATGAATCTTTTGACTCTATAGTGCATTATTTGAGATCATTGATTCATCAAGCTCAATAAAATTTAGGTTTCTTTTTATGATTTCTGTCCATGTCAATTTAGGCATTTCCCTTCTTCGTTTGGCATATGACAGCATCATTTGCTCTCATTTTATCATTGGATCACTTAAAAGTCTACATTGGATATGTCCAAACCACCTTAGCCTTGTTTTTCTCATCTTCTCATAATCAATGCTACCCCTAATTTTTCTTAATTACTTTATTTTTAACTTTATCTTTCTTACTCCACCTAGACATCCATCAGAGCATTCTCATTTCAACTATATATATATATATATATCTTTTGGGCATGTTGATGTTTTGTTGCCAATACTCTGTTCTACAAAGCATTGCAGGTCTCACGACGGTTCTATACAATTTTCTTTAAGTTTTAAGGGGATGTTGCAATCGCATAAAACCTCAGACGCATATCTCCATTTCCTCCAACCCGATTGAATTCTATGCGTAATATCTCGATCCACTTCTCCATCCTTGAGATTGGTTGGTCACAAAGTCTTATTTCTACCGCATTACCTTTATGATCTTTGTTAAACTCACACACCATGTGTTTAGTTTTTGACCTACTTAGTCGGAGGCCTTTAGCTTTTAAGGTTTTTCTCAACATCTCAAGTTTAGTCTCTATACCTTCTTTACACTCATTCACCAATACTATATCATCAGTAAATAGCATACACCACGGAACCTCATCTTGAATATCCTTAGTGATTACATCCATCACTAAAACAAAAAGTTAAAGACTCGATGCAAAACTTTGGTGCAAGCCTATGGTAATAGGAAAGTGACTTGTTATTTCTTCTCGAATCCTGACACAAGCCATTGCGCTTTCATACATTTCTTTAATGGCTTAAATATAAATAAATAAATATATATATATATATAATGTGGGCGCCCGTTAAAAAAAAATCATATTGAAACCCGTAATAAAAATGCAGTTCCAAACAAGTTTTCCACGTGTTTTCAACAATTCTTTAGAACAATGAGATGGACAGTCTTGTGCCATAGAACCCTAAAACATTTTACAGATGTATATTTTACATTTAGAACAAAACAACTAAAACTGGTTAATGTTTCCTATGATACAACATAACAAAGAATTCCAAACTCTTATTTCCTACTGTTAAGAAGAGATTTGGTGGCTTTTGAAGCCAGAGCTACTGCCTTGGCGCTTGTACTTGTCTCCGTCCACTCCCTCTCAGCACGCCGCTGATGTTGCCTTGCATTTTTTGCTCGCTTTGGGGCCAAGCGGGTGTCCCTTTCCACAAAGGCAAGTCTAAATTTTTCAGCCATGGACAACTCGTTGGGACTCAAAAGCGGTGATGATATGACCATTGGTGCAAACCGAGGCACTGCCCATGTTCTTGGATCAATATCCTCAACGAATGGATCGTCCAATGTAATATCTGGAAATGCTTCCCTGGGAACTTCAAATCCTCTAAATCCGAAAGGTGATGGGTTGGGATTTACTATGACACGTGGGCATTCAGTGGACAACATCTCCAAAGAATCTTTGTCAATCTTTGGCTGCGAACAAAAGGTATAAATTAGTGATCAATCTTTGAAAGAAAACCTACCCGTAGCCAGGAGCCTAACTCCTCCACTTGAACAAAAAAAAAAATCTAGCTTTGACAATTCCCAATTAACCAACACCACATTCTTGTGAACCAAACAGAAAAGGGCAGTGTTTATTCTCCAAATATGATTCCCAACATGATTTCAATTTCTAGTTAGCAATGATCAGTGTGCTTTGTCTAGCAAGTGAAAAGTTGATATAGCTCCTACAACATAAATGGTCAGATGCTAATAATTTCCTCACAAGATAGAGAAAATTAGACCACAAAACTGGTATCATCTACGATAAAAGATAAATACCCATACCCACACAAACCAGCGCAATGACTGTGCACCATGGCCAATATCTGTGTCAACAAGTTCCTCCCAGGAATCTCCCTCCACATCATTCAGCTTCGGTTTCAAAATACCCAAGCATCTGCGTGCAGTGTAATCGCTCCTTGGTAACCCTCTGCAACATTAACTTTGGTTCATAGAATGTTTATATCTCTATTCAAACCCCAAAACCCTAGATAACCCATGAAAGAATAAGCAAGACAAGTGATTGCATAGAAAGTTGTATGCTTGAAAAATTAAATTGCAATTTCTTTGTAAAATTTGACCCTGTCTTGAACAATTTGACCAAGTTCAGAATCATATACTTGCATGCAAACGAACTACAGCAACTGAATTTGACAATTTAATAATGTAGTATCTAAACTTTCACATGACCACAACAATTTAGAATATCCTACCTAGTTGACTATTATAAAGTTCTTAACTTCTTTTGCATTGATCTCTTTCCCGTAGACAAAAATATACTGGTATTTCGCAATACGAAGTGAGATTATAAAGCTAAACCACATACATATATCTCAGGGATTTAGGTGTAAAATAGTGGTATATTAACAATTTCCCAGTTTTCTCACTAAAGAAGGTACGATGAATAAGGCATGAGGGTCTTTTATCTTCTATTTGTTTATTGTTTCAATTTTAGCTTCACAGTTTGGGGGGAGGAAACAATATGAAACATAAATGTGTGTTAATCAAGAAACTTGCAAGTAAACACAATATATTGATAAATTCGTGTTTAGAAAACAAAATGCTAGTAATATTTCAAGAAGAAAATGTACCCGCATCTCAATGTCTCTAATGAATGGCAGTGAAGAAGAAGTTCAGAAACACCAACAGCAGTAATTCCGTCACAGCGACTGAATTGAAACAATGTCAATATAATGGAGTCCAAAACAGAAGTATGGCAACACAATTATAAAACTAACCAACTTTTCCTAGTCAGAAACAACTATGAAATATATAAGAATAAATAGGGAAAATAAAAATTAAATGATTGCCAAGGTTATACCCATAATTAAATACCTTATATCTACTGCTCTCAGCGATTTGCACATTTCAGCCACTTTCACTAAACCTGAATCAGAAACATCTGAACCAGAAATATCAAGAATTTCCCAGGAACTATCAGCTAAAGAAATGATAACATCATCGGATAGTAACTTTCTTCTCCGAGCAATTGCTGCTATTGCTATCTGTCACTCAATATTATGGATTCAAATTTCAAACATTAGACGACAATATAGATTAATGGTTCTCAAATAGAAGTTTAGATGCAAAACACACAAAAGTGCAACAACTAAAACCCTCTGATATTATAAACACCTCACAGAGAGCATCAAATCGGCCGTCTATAGGACATTTATAAACAAAGTCCTCACACTCACTCTCCCTCACTTCAACTTTACTGGAAAACAAAGAAAAAGGGGGAAAATATATATATATCATATACAACCTTAATATCCGCAGGAAAGTTGACCGCAATCTCACCCAAATCAGCAATAATGTCCTCCAAATGCTTTCCAACAACACCAAGACACAAGCTTACTAAACTTGGAGGCTTTTCCCTCTCACGAGGTTGTCCTGTTATTAACAAACCTCAACAAATAAGCTCACAAAGTTACAACTTCACAAACATCTCACAAGTACAACAGTTTAATAACTACATTACCCAATTGCAAAATCAGTAATTCCAAAGTTCTATCAAGGAAGCTAAAAACTTCAACGAAACTGAATGTCAATGTTTATAGAAAGTCCCAGCACATCAAAAGAAATATACAATAAATTTTCTTTTTCATGTCATTTTCCAACACTTCCTCTGCGACCGAACAGTAATATATAGCACTAACATTAAAAAATTTACATGTAGACTCTCTAAAACCAATTAGAAACCTTTAAATTCGCATATTAATTGCCATAATAAACACTAAATAGACCCATATAATCATAATTTGTAGATTGAAAAAAAAAATCTCTTAACCTTTCAAAAAATGTTTAAATTTTCATAATCCATAGAACGAAAGAGAGACTTACTAGGATTGAAATTGAAATTCTTCAAAGTAGCTCTTACGTTCTTCGTAGATACGTTTCTTTCCGTCAAATTTTGAACTTTAAAAAAAAAAGAAATTAACCAAAACAAAAAATTATTTTTTGTGAATATCGAGCTGCAATTCGAAGGTCAGGCATCTAAATTAGTATATTTAAAGCGAAACTTACTGGGATTTAATTCGAGTTTCTTCAAAGAAGTTGTTATGTTCTTTGCAGCTTCGTTTCTTTCCATCAAATTTGTAACTTCACACAGAGAGAGGTTCGGTTTTTTTTTTTTTGTTTTTTTGTGTGAATTTTCAGAAAGCCTGGAAAATGGTGATTTCATGAATTTAGGATTTTATAGAGGTTGGGATTTTTCAGCGAATTTACAAATAACCCCTACGGATTATATGAATAATACAACTCTTTCCCTTAGTTTTAAAACATTAGAAATTAATCCATACATTTATCTTTTGTCCCAAATTAGTCCTGCTATCGGCCATTCAATTTCGACCCCGACAACCGAAATTTAGTTTTTATGCATTTATTTATTTATTTATCTGGTACATGTATAGGGCAACCGTCAAATGTGAGGTGGCTAAAAAATAACAGTTTTTTTAATTAGCAGCCATATAGATTAGGATGTGTTGACGGATGATTTTCGTCTCAAGAGTAGTTTCGAGATAACCCTCCCGAGATAATCCCCCTTCAACCTTGAATTTGTTTGGTTATGGGGCACCAAAGGCAAATGCAATAAAAGACGAGAAAAACACAGAAGTCGACAATAGAGTTTTAACGTGGTTCGACGGAGCAAGTCCAGCCTACGTCCAGGGGCACAAAATGGGATGTTATTTTACTACCCAAAACCAGCTCGGCCGACCTGTTTTTTGGATGGCCTAATGAAAACCGAGCTGTTTTGCTTACGGTGTTTTACAAGTAGTACTCATTCTCTTTAAGTTATAAGTTTTGCTATCCCCTACAAATGAATTTAACCTCTCTTTTTATACTAAGATCATTACAACATTATTCTTTCAATTTTATGACGTTTCCCGCGTGGTTTTCGACTGATTGACGGGCTCTCTGCCCCAAGACTGTCATCGCCGAAAGTAAACCTACCGTCTGACGGTCTTTCACATCACTCTGTTTTCCCTACTGCCATACACAACAATAATGATGCCAGCCTGTAAAGATCTTCCAAATAATGACACGTTTTGGAGGGAAAAGTCTAACTACTCTGATCTCACGTCGGTCTTCAAAAGGTCGGCCAAGATATTTGCCGAGCTTCCCAAACTGATATCGTCCTGACCCGAGATATCTGAATTCGTCCACCCATTCCAGAAGGCAAGACAGAACCAAGTCGAGCTTCCGGTCAAATGTGGTCGGCCTCGGTTATGATGTTGTCGGTCTCTAAAGTCTGTGCCATGTTGTATGCTCTGGTCGGTCGTACCCGAGAAGCTAGACCCGAGCTCCATGTCGGGTTGAAGAACAACATATACCCTCTGAGCGCTAATCCTCCGGATGAGGAGAATTTCCTTTTTCTACCCTTACCGAACTGTTCAGAAACCTTAGTTGTAAAAATCCCTATCAACATATGTCCCATAGTTTTCGATTCCAACGAGTGTATGAGTTGGTGCCGGGAACTACAAAAATCTGAAGTGTGACATCCATCAACTAGCGTTCAGATTCAGGAACAAAACAAGAAACTTCCTCGGATCTCGACCGAACCATCCTCGGTCATCTTCATGTGTTCGGTCAGAAAAAATGCTGATGTCTTTCCAAATGACTTCCCAATCTAAGGCAAATCCCCCTTTTACCCTTCTTGTTGCCGTCCCTCGAGAACCGCAAGCCATCACGTCTTCTTAAATACCCGTCAAATCACCTTTAGGGTTTAACCCGAGCGCGCTACTTGTCAAGAGCCCATGGTCTTCCCGCCAAAAAAACTAAATCAATCGGCCATTCTCGAGGCAGTAAAAGGTCTTTCAATCCCGACCGTTCATCCCAATATGATCTAATGGAGCCTGAAGGCGACACGCGGCGCACATCCAAAGACTCTCCCGATCCGATGGCCAAGAACTCACCGTGCTGACTATAAGGATGCAAAGCCATGCTTCTTTCTCTCTTTTACGAAAATCACAACTCTCAAACTGCAAGAGTTTCATCGCCTGTGAGACCAGCAACCTTCAAGCCGACCAGAGCAACCACCAACTCTTATTCCCAAATCAAGTAAGTTTCTACTCGACCCCTCTCTCTTTATTTGTTGTATTCTATCATCGTTGATTGCTGCTTACGGATGTATGTTCACTTGTTGCTGCTTGTTCTTTATTTTCTTCTGGCATGCTTCTTGTTCTGTATTGCGAAGCTTGTTTCGGGCTTGGTGCTGAGTGTATGGTACATGTGTTCTCTGGTTGAGGGGGCGGGTAGTAGGTTAGAATGAATGTGTTTCAGGTTTTCGGTGTTGTGTGTTTGGGTGTATGTGTTTAGGGAGAGACTTGTTGTGTGTTGCCATTGCGAGGACATTAGAGACTGTAGACTTAAGTCTCCGGAAGTTAGAATAACTCTTGAACCGACAGTGCTTTATATTGACCACTGCATGTTGCTTACTTGTTATTTATTTGTTTAAGTTGAAAAAAAATTATTTCTTTTTAGTCATAGATAGTAAAGTATAAATCCTATGATGAATTTTGTTTGTTTATGGGTGAAATTTTAGAAACGATAAGTGCCCGATTTACTTTTATCTGATGCCTTGAATAAATGATCTATGTTAGACTCGTAAGCACAAAAAAAAACAGGTTTTTAGCAGTGAAAACTTAAGTAGTTGACAAGGTGACTAGTTGAAGAAATTGAATGTCGATGAATGACCGTTTGCTTAGATATCTATCTTGACTTGCTAATGTTATGAAGTGTGGTATATCTAAAAAGAAAAATGTCTCTAAAGAAAGAAAATAAACCACCTATAACCGATAAGCGTGAAGCTACCCATGGGCGAGTATTAGGACCACCATAAGGAGAAATGCTACCTTAAAGGGTAGGTGAGTTGAAAAAAAAAAGTGTAAAATGAGAAAAGCAAAAAGAGACAAGAAAAGAAAAGAAAAATCATACCATACTGAGCACGAAATAAAGCAAATACATAGCATAATTGAGATATCTAGGTTGGTTTGACACATCGATTCTAATTTCTAAATGAAATCATTGAGTTAGCTTACTTAAGAGTCAAGCTGTGACCTAACCTTTAAACACACACACATTGTGAGTTTAGCTTAGATGATTTACTCAAGAATTTAGATTTGAGTCGCATTACGTACTTAGAAGGTTCTCTAATTTCATTTATAAGCTTTCTTTGAGGAAAATTTTATGTGTGACTATCGGGACTATGTTCTGTTATTTTTATATTTTTGCATGATTGTGTGTGAATGACGTTTGTGGGTGTCGTCGCTGTAAGCCCTCACGAGACTATAATTCGTCCACTAGGGCCGCCTAGGGGTTTAAAGGCTTGTTGCATATGCTAAATGCAATCGTGATCCCTAAGAAAGTGGCTTAGTTAATTTAGTAATTTTTAATTGTTTATTTAAATTTAGTTTTTATTTTATCTTTTGATCGGGACTAGCAAAACCTTAAGTTTGGGGGTGTTTGATAAGTGTGGTTTATACCCACTTATTCTAGCATCTTTAGCCTATTATTTTGTTATGGTTCGAGTCATTTAATGTATTTTGTAGTATATTTTATGTCTTATTTGTAGGAAGCATTAGAACATCGATAATGAAGCAAATACGTGTGTTTCAGGACCTATTGGGAGCATCAGACTCAAGAAGCAGTAAAAACCAGCATCAGCTGCGCACTGAAATTAAGAAGGCTATAACTTTTGATCTAGAAAGAGTTACAAGACCCATAATATATCGATTTGTATCTACTCGAGGAGATCTAGTCATTTACATACATTTTCCAGAGAGTTGGGTGCCGCATCTCACACTGTTCAGCGCCGCAGCGCCCCATGCGGAAGAAAACCTACGGAAGCCAGGTAAGTGATTTTTAGGGTTTTTAACATGTATTATGACTCTCAGGCTCTACTATAAATATCAGTTCGTCCAAAACTAGACAAGGAGGCTAATACACTGCATAAAACACAAAAATAAATATTTAGAGATCCAAGGAGAGGATTGAAGAGCGAAAAGAGGAGACAAAGACGGTGACGTCCGGAGAGGAAGCGATTCAATTCGGGTTTTATCTTCTTATTTCGTTCTTAGAACTCTAATGATTTCCATTAGATTCATGACTTATTATTCATTGTTGTGATATTTTTATATCGTACCGCAAGTGTACGGTGTCAATTTTTAGTATAAATCAGTGAAAGAGTGTCGAACCCACATGGATTGCGTTAATTCGCACTAAGTACTACAATTGATAATCCTAAATTTATTTAGAAAACAATTAATAAATATTTTTATAAATAAATAAATATAAAAATAATAAAATATGAGGAACTAATACGATAGAGATTCTGGATCCTGATTTCACATAGCTGTCTGATGAGTGGTAAATGTATCACTATTTCTCACTCATTTAACTTAATATTTTATATAGTTTCTTGAGTTTTGTGAATATTTTGATGTGTTTTGTGTTATTTTGTAGATAAATAAAGTTTCAGGACATTCTGGAGGTGATTTGGAGCAAAACTGTGAAAATTGGCAAAAAAGGCATTTTGGTAATTTTGCGCATCGCGACGCCTAACGTGCGCTGAGAGCTGTTAATGTGCACCGGGTTCACAAGTCAGAGTTTTAGAAGTTTGACTTTGCTAACGTGCGTCGTGCCATGTGTCATCATCACAAGCGATCTGCTAACGTGCGCCGCGTGCCACGTGTCAAAAATTCAACGAGCCGACATCAGCCAGCCGCCTTGCCACGTGTCACCTTATCACTTCAGCCGCCTTGCCACGTGTCAGATAAGACCAGAAGCAACGAATCAGAGAATGCTAAGTCAGCGCGTCGCGCCGCGCAAGGCTTGCGCGGCCCGACGCACACCTCTTACTCGGGCCTATAAATTCGGCTCGAATTTTCAGTTTCAAATGTACCTTTTTCTTGAAATCCTTTGATGTAAATATGAAGTTTTCTTCTTAGTTTCTTCTAATTTCAGTTTTGTAATTAGTTTTAATTACATTCTGAAATAGTAATAGTAATTCTATTTTTTTTTAATAGTAATTTATTTTTACTTTTACTGTTTTACTATTAGGAGGTAACTTTTCCCTGCTAAGGTAAAAAGGTAATTCTTTTACTATTTCTATTTAGATTTATCTCCCTTAAATATAATATATAAAGTATCTAAAACCTGACTAAATGAGAATACCGCCATACTGGTCGGTTGGTTATTCAATTTAATCTGGTTAAACCTGACTTAATGAGGATACCGCCATACTGGTCGGTTGGTAATTAAATTTTCTTTCCGCCTTTATGGCTGGTTTATTTTGGTTCCGCCTTTATGGCTGGTTTATTTTTGTTCCGCCTTTATGGCTGGTTTATTAACAAATATTACCGCCTTAATGGCTGGTTGAACTTAATTTGACTTAATCAAGTTACCGTCTATATGGCTGGTTGGTAAAATTAGCACAAGTATATATATTATATTATGGGAGATATCTAAATAGTAAATAAGTAGAAGTTAATTCCTTTTACCTTAGCATTTTATTTATTTTTCTGCATTTACTTTTTTATGTCTTTTTTTTTTTACTTGTCCTAATTATGTGTTGTAACTCAAGTTAGTTTTCTAGGGTTGTGATAAAATCTAATTGTAGGCATTGCATTTTCGCATGTGAAACCCGATGATGAGTCTCAGTTGGAGGCACTACCTTTTTAGCTAAGGATATTGCGGGAAACGGAGGTCGGAATGGGAAATTCAGAATGAGTACGTCATCAAGTTCATTTCACAAGTTCACTGTCTTCGTTAGTGCTGCGTTCGTTACTTCGTTCGAACGTCAGGCAGATTGCGGACGTTCGTGTAGCATTCAAATAGGCGTTCGAACAGAGTCTGTATTTCTGGTTTTGCTGCTAGCCTCGCACCCCAGCCCAATTAGCCCCCCAAGCCCATAAAACATATCTCAATTAATAAAACACATTTAAAACACATGGGAAATTAAATTAAATATTAAATTAAATATTAAGGTAAATATTAATAATGTGTTTGAATTATAAAATATTTAAACCATTTACCAATTAAATAAAAATAATATAATCATACCTAATTAAGACAAATCAAATATATTAACTTCCTAACTAAACAAATCACATACTAAATTAAAAATATGTCATGCCTAATTAAAATCAATCATAACAAATTAAAGATATTGACTTCCTAATCTAAACAAATTTTGTCCCCCCCTCAATCTTTGACTTTCCTTGCTCAACACAAAATCAAATCCCTTCCTTGTGAGACAAGGTGAAGCCCTAGCCATTCTCTATATAAACAACCTCTAACCAAGACATGCACTCCTCTAGCTCATACAGATAACTCACACAAAAATCACAACACAAAGAGCCTTAGCCACTCACGGCAATAGCAACAAGAAGAACATAAACAATTCCCTTCATCTCCTCCACTCCATAACCGAAAACAGCACCCTCCTAAACCTCTACCCATCACCGAAAATCTCCCCCATACAGCAGCCCTCCATCACCAAAAATATACCTCCAAACAGCAGCCCAAACACACCCCAAACAGCCCTTGAAACACGCCTGGACAGCAGCCCAAACCACTCCCAAAACAGTCCTTAAAATCCCTTAAAATAGTAACATAAACTGCACTTATAACCCTTGAAATAACCACACAAAACTACACTAAAAAACCACGAAAAAACACTCGAAACAGTTCGTTGAAACGTTAAGACAGTGACCTGAACAGTGAGCAGAAAATACAGAAGAAACATCAGTAAAACGGGGACCGGACGGCGAGCAAAGCA
>SKCR01001890.1:0-74566 GCA_019454045.1 Zanthoxylum bungeanum | reverse complement strand
ACTGACCACACGTCGCCGTTTAGCAGGAGCGTGAAGAAAATGAAAAAACTCGCGCGTGGGTTTGTTATAAAAGGACAAATAATGTTTAGCGAAAATCAATACGATTACAAATACGATACTAATTAATGGGCAAATTACACGTGGAGGGCTTGGATTGAACCCCGTTTGAACGGGCAAGGTGGCAGGGCGGACAACGTTGGGGTTTAGAAAGCGACACCGTATTTGTGACCCTACCGTACAGACAGCTAAAACTCCGGCTCAAGTGGATCCCACACGTGTGCCAGATCAGGCCGCCCGGCCCAATTGTAAAAGCGACTGTTTGGCTAGACTCCATCATTCATTCACGATGATTTTTTTTTTTTTTTTATCTATATTCTAAATTTAGATAAATTTTCATCAAGAATATAAAATTAAACCTAAATTCATAATGATTTTTCATTCGAATTCTGATTTTTTTGTCCAAAAAATCTTAAATCATGATCAGAATTCAAGATCCCGAATAATTAGGGTAATCTTTTATCCCGATTCAAAAATTGATAAGGATTCTAGATGATTTTTCATCTTGAATTTACAGTTGAAATAGAAACTGGGACATGCCCGCATTATTGACCGCTATAATTCATAACTCTAATAAAACAAAATTAAATAATACAATAAGGATAGGATATCAACAATTCTACAATAATAGTATGTAGAATATAAATATATAATCTTCTTTCATAGGAAATAATAAATAGGATTAGTTGAAATGATTAATTTAATCGAATAATTGGAGAATCAAATAGTTCGAAGACACGATTATATATATATATATATAATCATATAAATTACATAATCAAAATTCAAAGGTCTCATGGTATCTCATCTTAATAATTTTATATTGAAATTATAATAAAGAGATTATATCAATGGGTCAATCCACCAACCAAACTAGTTTTTTTTTTTCTTGTTTTTTTTTCTTTTTTTAAATTTTGCATTGAAAGCTATGGTATTGGTAACATAGATGAACCGATAATAACTCATTTTTATGATTTATTTATAAGTGTGAAAACATAATAGGGAATAAGACAATGTTGGGAATTTCATTAAATGTCATTTTCTAGACACCCTCTTTGTTTAGTCATTCAATCTTGTTCTTTGACATCTCCAAAATGATAATTAAATGTAGTTTTTTATTGGAGAATTTCATTAAAAAAAAAAATAGAGGAAAAAAAACAACCGCGAACTAAATATATAAATTAAGATGAATACGAAATAAATTATTATTTATTCCCAAAACGTTTTATATAATTTCAAGAGTCTTATTAGTAGAAACAACCTTACTAATTAGAGGACAAAACAACAAATTATCTATTTATAAGCATGATAACAAGACCTAAATTAAATATTTAACTACTATAAATCTATAAAATAAAAGTTTGACTTGAACTAGATTTAAATTTTTTCTTTTTCTTATCAATTTATGGATTGATTGAGTTTAAACTATGTTAAATGCTCAATACATTCTTATATTTTGTTTTAAATTCCCATCACATCCCTATAGTTTGAAAAATACTCCAAAACACCCTTCCTTATAACTTTTGCTGACTTTGACAATTTTACCCTTTATACTTTTGGATAAATAAAATAAATGAAAAAAGCTTTCTTTATAACAAAAAAGTTAAAAATGATTGAAAATGATTAAAGATAACTAATTTTTTTTAATTTTATTATTCAAAGTAATATTGTAATTGTTAATCTTGTAAATTATATTTTGTTGGAGGGAAAATAATTGAATATTAATAGAAAATAAATTTTGATTTAAAAAATCATTGTCATTTTTAAAATTTTCTAATTTAATTAGAAAAAAATTTCACACATTTTTAATTGTTAGAATTTTTAAAATTTATAATTTAATTAGAGAAGTAGTTTACAAATTTTTATTTATTAGAATTTAGTGATGACTGTATATAAACATTTAAAAAATTTAATATTAAAGAAATAAAAAGTTAACAATTACGAATATAATAAAAAGTTAATATATTTTAATCTCTTAGAAATTAAATTTGATTTTTTTTTTGTTTATTAAAGAATTATATAGTTCACATCTATTCACATATTTTTATAATTAATATTAATTATCTAGATTGAATGGTAAAATTATAAAATTATGTTAATATTTAAATGAGAATGAAGAGTTGATGTATTTTTATAAAATATAAGGATGTAATGAGCTATTGAGTCCAAATATAATGATTTAATAGACATTAACCCTTTAAACTATTCGCATCCATGAATGATTGAGGAAAAAAACATTATTATGATTTTTTTTAACAAAAAAATTCAAGGAAAAGTCAATTTGATTTTGAATTATTGATAAACATTCACCAATAAATCCAAGGCTAGAGAGTAGAAATATGATTTAAAAAAGAGTTGGTGAAATGAGTAAAATCTTGGCCAAATCGTGTAACATCATTCATTACATATCACATCCAACTAATAATTAATGACTTATAGTAATTTGTATAATTTTGTAGATGATGTGAAGTGGCTTAATGGTCTAAGATTTAAGATCTGATTTTCAGGTTCTAAATTCGAATTTAGTAAGTGCGTTTCTTGTAAGGGGTTGAGAAAATCGGGGATTTTACCTGTTTCGCTTAAGGTCAGATTAGATGATTTGGTGGCGGAGTTTCCAATATTTTTTTTAAAAAAAAAATTGAAGATCACTTATGGATGAGTACATTTAAAATAATGTACTATGAGAGTATATGAAACTTACTTTCACGCTAAGCAAAAAAAAAAAAGGAAACAAACGTAAACAACTTAATTATGAGATAATTGCATTTGTGGCATTAGAAACATCTTTTATTAAAGTAATTTAATGTATCTATTTTGATGCAGTTATTGAGGTAGTCTTGTTGTATTATTTTAGGAGCGTAAAAATCCCTTGTATCCTGCAATCAATGTTTATGGCGGCCTATAAATCGTAATGCATTTATGGTGCATTTACTTACTCATAATCGGAATGAGATAAAATCAGAATAAAATAGAATCAGAATGGGTTGTAATCAGATAGTAAATCAAAATCAGAATAAATTGTTTACTTAACGGTGAAATCGTAACTGGAATGAAGTAGTATTACTATTGATGTGTTTACTTTATCTAGTAATCATAATGAATTATTAATAAGTTACAAAAATATCTTTAGTACTTATTATTTATTATTTATTATTAATTATTAACGTATTAAATTACTAATATTAATTTATTCTCTTATTAAATTATTATTTTATTACAATATTAAATATTAAATATTATATTATATTATTAATTATTGATTAATTATATTTATTAATTATAAATTAATTATTAGTTAATTAATTAATTAATTTATTAAATTACTAAATATTAATTTATTTTTTTATTAAATTATTATTTTATTACAATATTAAATATTATATTATATTATTAATTATTGATTAATTAATAATTATTAATACATTTTATTTGTTATTTATAAATTAATTATTCAATAATGTATTAATTAATTACTTTATGGGTAATTTTATAATTTCCCATCAATAATGGGAATGAGAATCTCATTCCGATTGTGTGGTAGGAATGTGACTAGAGATGACAATTTCACCCGCAAACCCGCAAAAACCTGCCCGCTATGGATATAATTTGGTAAATATTTCAGCGAGTTTGGTAAATTAAATCAGAACCCGGTGCGAGTTAGTAAATTACCAAAATTCGTGGATACTTGCAACAGGTATTCGCTCACCCGCAAAATTAAAATATGTATTCTATAATTTTAGGGTAAAATAAAATCCTAAAATCGGAAAAAGCCTAAAACACAAATGATCTCCTTCATTCTAAATCCAGCCGCATTTATCATCTCCATCTTTTAATTGTAAACTTTTTATGTATGTAGTAACTTTTATTTTAGTTATTTCATTTTATGTTATAAATATTTTAAATTTTTATTTATATTTCTTAATTTGTAAACTGTCAGTTATCTTATTTTTTATATATTATGATAAAGTATTTATATTTAACTAAAAATATCATATTAATAAGAGTATAAGGGAATTCAATATTTTAAAAACCTGCATAAATAATAATTAGTAATTAAAAATGATTTTTAAAAAAAAAAAAAATTATTGCCAATTAGTATCTAACAAAACATTTTTTTTTAAATTTTAAAATTTATTTCTTTTGTTTTGTTATCTCGAAATATATGATGATAAAAAGAAAATGTAAACACAGTTTTATCTAATAACATCAAAATTGTAAAATTTAATTATATGGAAATAGACTATTCCTTTGAAAAACAATAAAAAAAAAAAATCATAATAATAATAATAATATCCTTAAATTTATTGAGGATATAGGTGGAATAATATTAAATATAAAAGTGATTGAAAAGATATTATATTGAATCATATTGCTTTTTAAAATCTGCTTAAGATTCAGTGGTAATTTTCAAATTTTTTTACCAAATACAAAAACTTAGTTGTTATTAACTTCTCAAAATTACTTTTTGAATGTCGTAAGAGCAATCCCAAACAGGTCTTTACTCGTATAGTTTTGTACTTTTAGCCTATGTGTGACTTTGCATTGTAATTATCCAATATATTGTTATGAAAATGTACTCTGCTATTTAAGTAACTTTGTAAATCTCGTCTTTTGTGAATAATAAATTAATAACTCTCCACAACTTATCTCCGAGAGACGTGATTTGGCCGTGTATGGTTCAAGATCCGATCTTGAGGTCCTGGATTCGAATCCAGAGAATGCGTTTCTTGTAAGAGTCTGGGACAGTCGAAAGTTTTACCCACTCCTCTTAAGCCCGGAAAAGATAGGTTGATAGTTGAATTTTTAACGATTAAAAAAAAAAAAAAAAAAAACTCTCCACAACTCACCATGTCTATACAATTATTATGAAATTGCACCAATAATAATCACATAGCTAACATGGTGCATATGATCTTATAGTCAACATTATGCTTCTTGAATACCAATTATTATGAATCCATTAGTAGAACTAATTACCGATAAAGCTTGTGAGTATAGTATAGGCATACATTATATTTGTATTTTTAGCTCATAAAGAATTTAAGATTGTCATATATCATCATAATGTGGCTGAGATAATGGTTTATTTTTCACATTCATCACGATATTATATATGCAAGTTGGTCCATGTGTAAAATATTTTAAAGTGGTATAAAAAATTTAAGTTTTTTTTTTTTTTTTGAAAATGAAATTCATTCATATACAAACATCACACAGATATAATTACACGACCATAATAACTCGAATATAAACTTAGAAAAAACCTAAGACTTAAGTTAAGTTAGAATAAAACCTAACAACATAAAACATTATATGTACTATGTGTTTCCTGTAACCACCAAAGATATATATTCACACATATAAAACTACTTAAGAAGTAAGAGGAATTACGAGACTGACATGATCTCCCTACCTCAGTCTTAATGCAAAATCAGTGTCTATAAATCCATAGATAAAAGTGAAACAATATAATACACATATTATACATAAAAAAATTTTACAACAATAAATAATCAATCTAATACATGACAATTTATAGATCTATGAGACTGTGCAAATATCTCCAACAACAACACAAAGATCCAGTCTTCATCACCAGATCTACTCATTTCTTCCGCACAAAATCCTTTGTATACTGATGAAAAGAGATTTATTCATGCATAAAACATAAAATAAAAACAACAAGAGTGGATCCACACATCCCCAGATCAACAAATCTGGGAAACAAAAAGCCACAAGAAGCAAGAACCAAAAAACAAAGGGCTGGTGAAAGATTAAAAGAAAAAATAGGGGAAAAACGATGGGAAAAGATGGGGTTCGTCTAATTGTTTATTTAGCCTACACCTTGCGACCAAGCAAGATGGTCATAAAGATCATGCCACTGTTGTAAAATTATATATATATATATATATATATATAGTATGGTTGTAGAAGGGTCATGTCTCTTAAGTAGCGTCTTATGAGAAAGGCATAAACATGTAGGGATATGTCCTCTAATGGAATGATACATCTCTAGACTTTTTTAGGCCTTATGAAAGGATATAACCCTTAAGAGGGTTATACACTAACCCAAAGGGTGCCCTCAATTACACATTTCCATGCCTATATAAAGAAATGTTTTTGGATTCATTTATCCATCCATAAAATCATAAGTTTCATCCATTATCTTAGAGAGTCATTTAAGGAAAATAGAGTTTCCACCATTTGTCATTGTTCAAGATCGTGTGAAAAGAGTGCCTCTTCTACAAGAAGTGTCCAAGTAATCATGGGAGAACGTTAGCCACAAAACCATCCGTAGAGCACCGATGGGGCTAATAAGTTCTTAAGGACAGAGGCAACTCGACTTGAATCTCAGTTTCGTCATCATCTCTATATTTTCCAGGTTTTTCTATGTTTATGGTTTATGTTCAATTTGATATGTTAGTATACAATTGATTGATTGATGCATGTTAATTTCGTTTGATAGCACATATTAGACAACAATCTTAAGAACTTATACATATTAAGTGTTGTTAGATGAAATTTTACATGTTCTGATTGTCAATTTTCTGGAAAATGTGTTATGTGCATAAAAAATATACATGGGCGTTCGAATACCTGATGAACGCGTATGTAAAAATTTTATTTTTCGTAGTCTCATTCGAACACGTCTTCAAACACAACTCGAACGCCGGTCTTCTGCCAAAGAACGTTCGAACGCATTTACGAACGCAACACGAACGTGAACACTTCATTCGAACGCGTTTACGAACACAACACGAATGTGAACTCTCTGGAACACTTCGTTCGAACGCGTTTACGAACGCTAAATGAACGTGAACTCACTGGAAAGTTTCGTTTGAACGAATTATCGAATGTGACACTAACGAAATTAAACCTGAAATTATTTTAGATTAAAAAATAATAACATAGACTTGGATTAATTTATATGACCATGTATGACATAATGTTAACTTAGTAAAATCATATACCGTATTTTTATAAACTTGGAAGTATAGGTTTAAGTTAATATTATGGTGTTCAATTATCACAAGCATACACGTAGTGATAAGTTGAAAAAATTAATCGTGTGTTGCATACTTGGTTGAGAATTAAAAGTGTAACTTTAAACAAGTAATTTCGTCCAAGCTTAGTTGACTTATACATATACACATACAAATCTACACATATTAATTATTGTAATATGAATTGAAGTGTAATTCTAAGTTTGAATGCCTAAGATATTCTATTGAGAAAGTATTTAAAAGATATTCTATCAAAAAGGCGATAAGAGCCTAAATGGGCAGAGATTTAAGTGGTTATTCTGAACCCCCCTCGTCCTATGAGAATATTCCTTTTGTAATACCTTGTGTCAGACAGATTTCTAATATTAGAGAGAGAGGGAGATAAGTACGAAGAAAAAGAGAAGCAATAGAAAAAAAAAGAATAAATAAATAAAAAGATAAAACGAATTTGAAAGGGGGAGCAGTCTCACTTTCTTTCTCAATTATTTTCTTTCTTATTTCTCTCAATTAATCTCTCTCTGCCGAATCTTGGAACCGCCGCCGCCGCTTTACCGCCGATCATCCTCCGCCACGCGCAGGCCCTCCAGATAGCTGCCGACGTCAGCTTTCCAGATCCGTCGAGATCGAGACCATCGGACGCTGGACGCGCCTCAACTCGCCTCCTGAAGTGGACGACTCGTCGCCGACTTTTCTGAATTTTCCGGCCATCTCCGATCACTTTTGACGGTCACCTCTGACGAGTGGGTACTTTTCAGGCCGAGATCTTTCCAACGCCAGTGGTCACTTCCTGATCCGACATCATTTGGGTTGTTTTCCATTTTGTAATTACCGGTAATTCGGGAATAGTACTGGAATTTGAGATCCGACCGTTGGATCGGCGATCCGAATGTATCAGATTATTGCTCTCGATTATACGAGCGTTTTGGTATAAATATCCACCGTTGAAAGTATTTGGTTGTGGGGACCGATTTTCGTTGTGGGGCTCGCTTGCCTCGTTAAACATATCAGCAAGTTCTGAAGTCGTTCGTCGCTAGTTTTCTACTCAACATAGTCATTTGGATATATCGAATGGATTTTTGATATCGACTTTGCATTTTGAGCGTCCGATTGAGGTTCTTCGCGAGAATATAGGCATATTCAGGACTTTTGCGTGGATATAGGTAAGTACACTGCATGATGATTCTCTTAACATAATTGTTTGATGATTGATGAATATATATATATATATATATTGGTATAATTATAAATATATATGTGTACATATTATATTGAGATATTGATAGCATGATAAATATGAATTCATGATTAATGAGATGAGATTGATGGATTGGATGTGAGATATGATTATATTGGATGATGAGTGTTGTATGTTATGCTGCCGGGTTTCGTATAATAGTGGTCGAAGATGAGATATTTTTGCAGGTTAATATCTCCATATATTGCGGGATAATATCTCTTCATATTTTGCGGGATGATATGGTGGGAAACCTTAGGAGTTGTGATGAGGTACTCTCCCATTGGTTTCAATCCACTGTTATACTGGACCAGGATTAGCAACCATGTTTGATGGATGATTGTGTTGTTGTGAGATGTTTGCTTGAGTGTTATTATAGTATATGTTATTTTCATATATATATTATATATTATATATATATATATATATATATATCCCTATTTTGTTGGTGAGGTCATGTTGAGAGTATGAGTGCTTACTTGCTGAGATCTTAAGCTCACTCCCTCTTTCCCCAAACATTCCAGGTAATTCGAGAGCAAAGCAAGAAGCAGTACCAGAATTGGATTCACGTGCCATATGTATTTTCGGGTTGGTCTAGACATTTGAGTCGTCATTTGCATATTATTAAGACTTGTGTTGTAAATCATATAATTGGTGTATAATTCTGGGATTTGTAATCATTGATATAATTTTGTGCACATTTATATGGTTGGTTTGACATATAGAATGCTCAAGATTAGCGGATCGCAAACCTCTTAATAGGGGGGCCCGCTCTAGGGAGGGGGTCGTGACAGATTTGGTATCAGAGCTTAGGGTTTAGATTCTGTAGAACATTGCATTAGATGAGGGTATAAAATGGGTTAGTTTTGTGTCCGTAAGAAAATGTCTGGACGTGGCCGTGGTACTGGTGTAGGGGTTTATTGCGGATATCCGGTATCGCAGCGGAAACCGGTGGAAAATCAAATTTTCCGATTTCAAAACTTTTTCTCGGATTAATTAAATAAACATATTTATTTAATTACCCAATAATAAATTATGAAATAAAATTCAATAAATCAAATTTATGTGAATTTACCGAATTGCCCTTACACTTGGCATTTTGTTCATTTTAGTCCGAAATTGTTCAAATCAATTTTGGATGATTCTAAATCATTTCTAAGATGAACTTAACATGTCCTAAATGTCAAAACACCAAAAGCAACAAAAACCCAAAATTTTTGCCCTTGGCCGAGAGCCCTCAAGGTGGCCTAATGTGCATTTTGCACTTCCATGCTTCAAAATACATCAAGATGAAATCAGATCAACATAAGATTTCATATGTATCATATACACATCCAAATACACAACATAAATGAAAATCCCCAAATTTGGAAGAGGTCTTAAAAACTAATTTTTCAATTTCTTCAAATTGGACAAATTAGACCAAATTGGTTAAATCAATTACTTTAATCATGTTTCTTCCATCAAATTAAAGTCTCAATACAATGAAATAACTATAGATCAAATCTACGTCATTTAAGAGTGGGTCAACAACTCTAGATTAGCAACAAAGTTCTAAAACCATGAAAAGAATGCTTATAACTACACTAGTTACAAACTTCCAACATTATACATGCTTACACCTTCATCAAATTTTTATCCATCAAAAGTACAAAGAATAAAGAATAGAAAAAACTTAAGAACATCACAAGATGTTTCCAAGAACAAGAGGAACAATTTTCTCTCTAATAGCAAGTTGGAAATACTTACTTAAATCCAAGTTTTCTTTGATTTTTCCTATCTTTTCTCTCTACCTTATTTGTTTTGTTTTAATGGAGTTTTGATAAAGTGAATTTGGTATATCAAACCCTAAATGAAACAAAACAATATATATTTGCTTCAAATTAGCCTTGGCCGAATTTGGCCTTAACCAAAACAAGAAATATTAATTTCAATTTCATTTGGATTTATTTAATCAACTTGTTAAAAATCTAAAACACTTTAAATATATTTCTAATTAAGTTAACAAAGGCAACTTAGCCATTAAAAAATATCTAAATCTTAAGATATTTATATTTTAATTAATTTAATCATTTAAAAATTAAATAATTAATTAATTAATTAAATACAAATATATTAAATATATGTATTAAATTTACATTAAATATTAATACATATATACATTTATGATATTGGTCAAATATCTCAATTTGACATTAATTAATGTGTATTTAAATTAATCAAGTATTAAATGTAAATACACAATAATTAAGGAAATGACTATCGGGTCCCTAAACATGTATTTTCGTTTAACCTTTAAACGACTTTATAAATAATCAATATTATTTATAAATGTTGCTCTAGTGCTCTACGAGTATATTTCTTTATTGAGACTCTAGATTCAGGCATATCCGTCACGAAATCCAATTTCGTGTCCATAATTTATCCACCCGTAAATTATGACGATCACGGATAAACTCGTTGAATCATACAGGTCGAGGTCATGGCAAATGTATAATCCTTATTCCTCCGTCACAGGTATCCGGATATATCCCAGAGATATAGATGTAAACGTCAAATCTCTATGGGGATTATCCAGTCGACTATTCTATTAGCAATCTCAAAAAGAACATTTATAACTAACTTCTAAATTGTACCACGGGCCCATGGATTTTATCTGATTGCTAATCATATGGACTACATATGCTCTGATACACAGAACTGGCGGATCTTATCTTGATACACACAGGACACCCTGAGGATCTCTCTACACCTAACGAACAGGCGGATGTCCGATCTAAATAGATCGGTGACGTGACTGTTATCTAAGTGTAGAAGATGTCTCATGTGCCCACAGTGGCATCTCAAGTCTAAGAATCACAAGTGCTACTCAACCCGACAAGATTCTTATTGACGTTGGTGTACCATCCATTAAGAATCTTCGGTGAGTCGTTCAGTGTTTATCCGCTATAAACACCTACACGTCTATACTAGTCTCCAAGACTTATGGTTCTTTGAGAAACCATTGGAATCATATATTCCAGTATACGACATGTACCGGTCTCAACGGTTTACTATACTGACCAAGTAGTGTAAACCTTGACCAGGAACTGTCTGAGAATGACAACGTCATGATACAACTCAATGTCAGTTACGACGCTTTTGCAACTGTATCATGACTAGTCATTCTAAGGTCATTACGTCTTTACCATATTAAAAGATACATTATATTATAGAAACTGCATATATTATTCAAAATAATAATGTTTTACAGAAGTATTCATATAGAAATACAACCGGGAATTGGCGCTGTGAGCACCAACCCCAACAAAAACTCTCACTTGCTCTATTGCCAGTAACGATTGTATCTAATACCCATCGACTCCACGTGTTTATCAAACAACTTCGGAGGTATGACCTTCGTCAGTGGGTCTGCTACATTATCTTCACTCGGTACCTTGCACACGAAAATATCCCCTCGTGACACAATATATTGAATGAGGTGGTATTTGCGTTCCACATGCTTCGACTTCTGATGCGCCCTCGGTTCCTTTGCTTGCGCAATGGCTCCAATATTATCACAGTATAACGGAATCACATTCTCGATACTTGGGACAACTCCCAATTCTGTGATAAAGTTCTTTATCCACACAGCCTCTTTTCAACAGCTTCAGAAGCTGCAATGTATTCCGCCTCAGTGGTGGAATCTGCTGTCGAACCCTGTTTGGAACTCTTCCAACAAACTGCACACCTCCGTTAAGGGTAAATACGAATCCAGATGTAGACTTTCTATCATCAAGATCCGATTGAAATCGAAATCAATCCGTATACCCGTTAACTTGCAGTTCGTTTCCTCCATAAATTATTAACTTATCCTTAGTACCTTTAAGATACTTGAGGATATGTTTAATGGCCATCCAATGGTCATTACCTGGATTGGACTGATATCTACTAGTTACGCTAACAACGAAACTGATATCAGGCCTCGTACACAACATGGCATACATTATGCTACCCAAACACGAAGCATAAGGTTGGTTAGACATTCTAACCTTCTCATCTCCTGTTTGTGGACTCACCTTCTTAGAAAGATGAATCTCATGTCTGAACGGTATGTTTGCTGTCTTACAGTTACCAAAATTATACCGTTCCAAGATCTTATCTATGTACGTTGATTGTGATAACCCAATCAGCCTCATTTGTCTATCTCTATAGAGTTTTATCCCTAAAACATAGGAAGCTTCTCCAGGTCATTCACGGAGAAATTCTTACAGAGGTACGCTTTGACGCTTTGTAACATACCTAAATCATTCCCAATGATTAGGATGTCATCAACATATAGGACTAAAAATGACCATGCTCCCACTGGCTTCTGATACACACACATGATTCTTCCGAATTCTTGAGAAAACCAGACGATCTAACAATCTCGTCGAATCGAAGATTCCAACTTCGTGAAGCTTGTTTAAGTCCATAAATGGACTTCTTAAGCTTACATACCATACCCGAGTTTTCGCTGGACGTAAAACCTTCCGGCTGTTCCTTATAGATTTCTTCATCAAGAAATCCATTTAGAAAAGCTTTTTTGACATCCATTTGCCAAATCTCGTAGTCATAATATGCAGCTATAGAAAGAAAAATTCGAATAGACTTAAGCATTGCTACTGGTGAAAAAGTTTCATCGTAGTCGACGCCAGGTCGCTGCGTGTAACCTTTTGCTACCAGTCGGGCCTTGTAAGTTTCAACCTTACCGTCAGGCCCGCGCTTCCTCTTGTAAACCCATTTACAACCGATAGGAACAATTCCTTCGGGAAGCGGAACCAAGTCCCAAACTTGATTCTCATGCATTGAGTCTAACTCGAATTTCATGGCACTTTCCCATTTCACAGAGTCGATGTCCAACATCGATTCTCTATAGGTGCAAGGATCAGTCTCTTCAACTAAGAGAACATCCAAACTTTTTTCTTGTATCAAATACAAGCGTTCAGGAGGTCTAGATACCCTTTCAGACCTACAGAGTGTGTGTGTTGAAGGTCCTTCATCTACTTGAACTTTAGGTTCCTCTGTTGGTTCGTTGTTTTCAAGTTGGACTTCATCAAGTTCAACTTGTCTATGATTACCACCTTCTGACAAAAATTCTACTTCTAGAAATTTTACGAAGCGAGCTACGAACACATTTCGATGCTCGATCATAGAACAGATATCCCATCGTATTCGAAGGATATCCGACAAACCTAAATTTTGCCCTCGAGGCGAAAGCTTATCTTGCTGAGCCACCCTGACATAGGCAGGACAACCCCAAACCTTAATGTAACTAAGATTTGGTCTCCTACCGAACCATATCTCATGCGGTGTCGTAGGAACAGCTTTTGAAGGAATCTTATTCAAAAGATGTGCAGCTGTTAAAAGATAGTAGCCCCATAAGTAATAGGGCAAATCTGTGAAACTCAACATCGATCGGACCATATCCAATAAAGTCCGATTTCTCCTCTCAGACACTCCATTGTGTTGTGGAGTACCTGGAGGAGTATATTGAGTGAGAATCCTATTCTCCTTCATATAATCCATGAACTCACCACTCATATATTCACCGCCTCGATCAGATCGAAGGCATTTATTATATTGACCAGTTTACTTTTCTACTTCATTTCGGAACTCTTTGAACTTTTCAAAGGTTTCCGATTTATGTCGCATCAAATAGACATAATCGTACCGTGACAGATCATCGGTAAAGGTAACGAAGTACGAATAACCACTGTGAGCAGTTTGACTTAGTGGACCACATACATCAGAATGTACGAGTTCCTGTAACTTAGTGGCGCGGTGTCCAACACCAGAAAATGGGGCTTTGGTCATCTTACCCTGAATACAGGATTCACAAGTTGGATAGGATTCAATGGTAAGATCTGGTATCAAACCATTCCTAACCAATTGGGTGAGGCGTTTAACGCCTATGTGACCCAGCCTCATATGCCAAAGTTCAGTATTATTAATTACAGGTAAACTACTTTATTAACTCCAGTATTTAAAATATCTTTTGAAGTTTGCAATGTATAATGACCATGCTGGTTTGGAAAACAAAGGATCTGAATATTACTTTTATCATATAAATATAAAGAACAATTTTTAATATTAATACAAAAGCCCTATGTATCTAATACAAAAATGATATAATATTAGCTACACATCCAAGCACAAAATGACAGTCATTTAACAAAAGTGTCCCATTCGACAATGAGATCTCGCATACTCCCACTGCAACTGCATCCAGAGAGTCTCCACTCCCAAATCGCAACTGCATCTCTCCAGGCTTCAGTTTTCTTCTTTCCTTCAGCACCTGCAACGAATTGCAAATGTCAATGGGACAAGCAGAATCTAAAATCCAGTTGGATGTAACGGCTTCACAAGCCAAAGATATATCAATAACTGGAAAAATAAATGTACCAGATGTAGATACTCTCTCCCTCCTCAGCTGGGCGATGTAGTCAGGACAGTTCCTTTTCCAGTGCCCGACTTTGCTGCAGTGATGACACTTGTCTTCATAAGCCTTTTTGGGCTTAGCTATCTTTACCTGCGGTTGAGGACCGAAACCCTTCTTCTTTCCCTTTGGCCAGGCCTGGGAAGAAGCGGAAAGAGAAATATGACTTGGAGGGCGAGTCGGTACTCCCTTCTTAAGGTCCTCCTCTGCCGTGAGCAACATCCTATGTAACTCATGGTAGGTACAGATAGTCCCGTTCATGTTGAAATACATCACGAACTGGCGATATGAAGCTGGGAGTGAACCAAGAATGAGACTCCTACCGAGAATGTCATTCAGAATGAGATTATGTCACCTCAGTTGATCGATCAAATCGATCATCTGAAGAACATGTGAGCTAACAGCTTGCCCCTCATCCAATCGCGCATGGAACAATTCCATTGCGACCTTATGAACAATTACTTGTTCTTGGTTCTCAAACGATTGTCTCAATCGCGTCATCATACTATACGCATCTAACATGCCATATTATTGTTTCTTGAGTCCCGGAGACAGTGAACTAAGGATGTATGATTTAACTCTTAAATCATCATTCTTCCAAGTTTTAAAAGCTTGGCGTTCCTCCTCCGTAGCATCCGCACCAACAGCAAGGGGCAACAGACCCTCAATAACATATCCCAATTTCTCGGAATCGAGGACAATCCTCAAATCCAATTCCCAGTCAGCGAAGTTCTCAGTGTCTTTTAGTTTGTTCGCATCAAGCATACGCGCAAACAGATTTATGGATGGTGCCGCCATCGTAAATCTATCATATGGATCACGAAAAACGGTTAACAGAAAATAAACAGTTTCATATAATATCAAAAGCATAACCTAGATCATGGATTTTTAATCTAAAAATGCCCCTCCCACTAAATCATGCAATATTATAATCCCCAAACAGAATACAAAGATTTAATAATTAAATTAAATACAAATAGTGAAAAGTGGATCCCGTGAATATATTTCAGCTCACAGCAGAGGCACGGTCTCGCCTACGTATATTCATCAGGTAGACAACTCATTTGTCAATCACTCACTAGTGACTCCTGGGTTTCCGGTCCTGGTCGTTTCTCGTTGTCGCCGCTAAGGCAGGCCCACAAGGAGACGTACCAAGGTTAAACTCGTCAATGATAAACTCAAGTTACTTGCGTAACCCTGACAGCTAGGGCACGTTCAAGAGTCCGCTTTCGCTTGAATTTATCTAGTATCTGATATACATCCGGTATAAATAAATCTCTATCGGCTACACCCTCCTAGCAGAGGCACGGTCTCAGATGTAGTCACAAAGAAATATTTATAAACCGTATTGACAAGACGGACCACATAACATGCATCAAATACATAATTACATTAAACATTATTAATTATGGATTTTCCGCAAAGTGTCATACACCCTAAATCTAATCAAATTAGATTATAAAATGCAGTATCAGTTAAGAAAACATTGAATCAAACAAGCTAATCATTTTAGGGGGCTAGAATCAGACTTGCTCTGATACCATTTTGTAAGTGTTTTATTGCGGATATCCGGTTATCGCAGCGGAAACGGTGGAAAATCAAATTTTCGATTTCAAAACTTTTTCTCGGATTAATTAAATAAACATATTTATTTAATTACCCAATAATGAAATTATGAAATAAAATTCAATAAATCAAATTTATGTGAATTACCGAATTGCCCTTACACTTGGCATTTTGTTCATTTTAGTCCGAAATTGTTCAAATCAATTTTGGATGATTCTAAATCATTTCTAAGATGAACTTAACATGTCCTAAATGTCAAAACACCAAAAGCAACAAAAAACCCAAAATTTTGCCCTTGGCCGAGAGCCCCTCCAGGTGGCCTAATGTGCATTTTGCACTTCCATGCTTCAAAAACATCAAGATGAAATCCAATCAACATAAGATTTCATATGTATCATATACACATCCAAATACACAACATAAATGAAAATCCCCAAATTTGGAAGAGGTCTTAAAAACTAATTTTTCAATTTCTTCAAATTGGACAAATTAGACCAAATTGGTTAAATCAATTACTTTAATCATGTTTCTTCCATCCAATTAAAGTCTCAACACAATGAAATAACTATAGATCAAATCTAGGTCATTTAAGAGTGGGTCAAAAACTCTATATTAGCAACAAAGTTCTAAAACCATGAAAAGAATGCTTATAACTACACTAGTTACAAACTTCCAACATTATACATGCATTACACCTTCATCAAATTTTTATCCATCAAAAGTACAAAGAATAAAGAATGTAAAAAACTTAAGAACATCACAAGATGTTGCCAAGAACAAGAGGAACAATTTTCTCTCTAATAGCAAGTTGCAAAATACTTACTTAAATCCAAGCTTTCTTTGATTTTTCCTTTCTTTTCTCTCTACCTTATTTGTTTTGTTTTAATGGAGTTTTGATAAAGTGAATTTGGTATATCAAACCCTAAATGAAACAAAACAATATATATTTGCTTCAAATTAGCCTTGGCCGAATTTGGCCTTAACCAAAACAAGAAATATTAATTTCAATTTCATTTGGATTTTATTTAATCAACTTGTTAAAATATCTAAAACACTTTAAATATATTTCTAATTAAGTTAACAAAGGCAACTTAGCCTTTAAAACAAATATCTAAATCTTAAGATATTTATATTTTAATTAATTTAATCATTTAACAATTAAATAATTAATTAATTAATTAAAAACAAATATATTAAATATATGTATTATATTTACATTAAATATTAAATACATATAACATTTATGATATTGGTCAAATATCTCAATTTGACATTAATTAATGTGTATTTAAATTAATCAAGTATTGAATGTAAATACACAAAATTAAGGAAATGACTATCGGGTCCCTAAACATGTATTTTGCGTTTAACCTTTAAATGACTTTATAAATAATCAATATTATTTATAAATGTTGCTCTAGTGCTCTACGAGTATATTTCATTATTGAGACTCTCTAGATTCAGGCATATCCGTCACGAAATCAAATTTCGTGTGCATAATTTATCCACCCGTAAATTATGACGATCACGGATAACTCGTTGAATCATACAGGTCGAGGTCATGGCAAATGTATAATTCCTCCATCACAGGTATCCGGATATATCCCAGAGATATAGATGTAAACGTCAAATCTCTAGGGATTATCCAGTCGACTATTCTATTAGCAATCTCAAAAAGAACATTTAGAACTAACTTCTAAATTGTACCACGGGCCCATGGATTTTATCTGATTGCTAATCATATGGACTACCTATGCTCTGATACACAGAACTGACGGATCTTATCTTGATACACATAGGACACCCTGAGGATCTATCTCACACCAATGAACATGCGGAGGTCTGATCTAAATAGATCGGTGACGTGACTGTCATCTAAGTGTAGAAGATGTCTCATGTGCCCACAGTGGCATCTCAAGTCTAAAAATCACAAGTGCTACTCAACCCGACAAAATTCTTATTGACGTTGGTGTACCATCCATTAAGAATCTTCGGTGAGTCGTTCAGTGTTTATCCGCTATAAACACCTACACGTCTATACTAGTCTCCAAGACTTATGGTTCTTTGAGAAACCATTGGAATCATATATTCCAGTATACGACATGTACCGGTCTCAACGGGTTTACTATACTGACCAAGTAGTGTAAACCTTGACCAGGAACTGTCTGAGAATGACAACATCATGATACAACTCAATGTCAGTTGCGACGCTTTTACAACTGTACCATGACTAGTCATTCTAAGGTCATTACAGTTAGGTTTATTCTAGGTCCCAAAATCAAACAAGCAATGAAAATAATGTGTGAACACATCAATGGAGGTAGCAGAATACTCACATCGATCGGTTGAGAGACGCGGCAAGCAACAAAATTTCAAAAACCTCACTGCTTTGGGCGTGGACTGCTCACTGGTTGTGCAGTTCACTGCCTTCCGTCTTCTGTTTTTGAGCTGCGAAACGGAGCTCCAAGCTTCGTCGAACGGATCCCGGCTCATGGGTGAACCTCCCTACCACCTTCGCATGTTCCGTAAGTGTGCTAGCACTTGAGATTTTGCCACAAAATCCCACTCCAAGCTTCCCACTGCTCACGTTTTTACTGGTTAAAACCAGTAAGCTATTTGCCCATTTGGGCGTGAACATGAAGAGAGAAATGGGAGAGAGAGAGTTGTATATTGGTTGTTAAAAAATGGTTTGGTATATCTTATATATAATTTCTAAAATTAAATATATGATATACACTTTTTAAAAGTCAAAGTAATATATGTAACAATATATACACTTTTTAATTATATTCAAAATATAAATACTGTTTCTCACATCTAATGTGTTTATCTCAGTATCATCTTTATATAATGAAACACTTTAGTGTTCTAGAATATAAAGGTTTATCCGCAACGGATTAAACACTGATATAGAGATAATGTTACTAGTCCAACTAGTTACATTATAACAGTTCCTAATTTAAGTACACACCCGAAGGGTAGTTCCTAAACTTAGGTATTACAGTCGAAACAGCGACTTTCGTCCCGTTTCCGATTCGTAGAGCAATCTCAGCTTGAAGTCAGTATCCAGCTCATAGCGGATTCTGAACATCAATACATATATTTTATGTACCACACTAAGTATTTAAAATCTAATTTTAATACTAGTAGTGAACATAACTTTGACAAATAATTTTTAAAGTCAGAGCCTCGCCCTTTCTTTAATTCCTTCGTGTATGCCATATCCAAACGACAATCACTCTGGGATATGTCATTTATCTTCCCAGAAGATCATAATGATTTTGCCTTTGCCCTTTCCAATATTTCAGAAGCCTCTGGTCAAGCCTTGGGTTTCTAGAATATTGAAGTAAGGTGCGCCTTGCGCTACTAGCTTAATTGCAAAGTTTGACTTTATCTCCTTGAGATTAGTCATTTATTCTCCAAGAATTATGAATTGCAATTTTAATACTTCTTAAATCTAAACATAGATTTATGTCAAGTATTATGAATTAAGCACTAAAGTCATCATCACATAAGTCTTCCAAAGATTATGCTCTACTTATTTGCTTGATTCTGGGCTTAGGCATAATAGGTTATTTTATCAAATAGAATAACTTATTATTTATTTCCAGGACCATCCTGAAATTTAATTCCCAATTTGAAAATTAAACCATTTAAATATTTTAATCCAAGATATATTTAAATGTCCAATCTTTCAATTTTAATCTTGATTCTAATAGTCCAACTATTTAATCAACGATATGTGGTACTATATATTATAATGATTATAATAGTCCAACTATATAATCAAATATAGTCTAAATTAATTAACCTCAATTACATTGATTACTATAGTCTAACTATAAAATCGACTGTAAATTGAAATCAATTAATTCAAATATATTGATTACTATAATCCAATTATATAATCAAATATAATACAGTCCAACTGTAATTAAAAACAACAATTTAAATATTAGTCAAACTAACATTTAATATTACGACGAATGATATTTGTTTGAGCGCGTATGGCGAGTAATTGAACGAATATTACAAATTCAATTCTTGCCTCCCACTATTTTTCGGCAAGTCTCTAACCCTCTGTCGAGTACTCGGGAAAACCGTGTTTCCTAGTGGGCTAGGATCCCGTTAAATATCACACAATCTTGACTTTGGCCAACAAATTGTATGATAATTAACTAGGTAGATCTCGAAGATCAATTGGATATCATCCAACTCCTAGATCCAGTAGGTGGACATCCAAGTCCGAAACATATATCTCATATATGCCTATATATCGAATATATACCCTAACCTTTTTCCTCTGAATCAACTAGGCCTTGGCTTTGGCACAACAAACCTAATGATCCCAGTCAAGCGCGGACCCATTGACCATGGAAGCTTCGTAATCAATGTCGATGGACAAGAAGTGGTCTTGACTTTGGCCAACAAACCACAACTTGGACAAGACACCAATATGGAACAAAGCTTCGTGATTCAAACACATCTTCGACGGACAGGGGCTTGACTTTGGCCAACAACCCATGCCAATCTCGGATCTTGAGTAAGAATCACTCAATGGAAGGAAAAACGCATGATATTTGTTGAGGGTTTTTCGCGTGAAAATGGCTACCAATTTAATTATCTTGTTAAGGTCTCATCATCATACACCCTTAAACATGCATTCTAAATACATAATAAAGCGAGTATGAAATAAAATAATAATGATATGCGGATGTATACTTTACATTGATCCTAGATCAAATCTCTCCATTTCTCACTCAAGCTAGCACTTGTACTACTTCTACCCATTACACTACACTTCTAAAGAAACCTCATTTACATTGAGGGGAATAGGTGAGAAGAGAATACAAAGAGAATAAAGGTGATAAGGCTGGACACGCAGGTCCAATTTAATAAATCAAATTTATTACAGCAATTTCCAAAATTGCCCCACCCGACTAATATCCATCCGATATACATTATTCATTCATCAACCACGTATTCACACATAAGCATGCTATCAATCAATCTAATCAAATTAATTAATCTGATAATTATGTGATCATCCAATGTTCAAACAACGATTTGATTTTGCTCGAGTCAAACTCGTTTTTGCGAATAAGTACTCAAAGTACGAATTCATGAATTAAAAAACTACACTACATCATTAAATCCAATTTAACATGTATTTAATACTAATTCACTATTCAATTCCAAATTAAATATTACACTTTATTTAATAAACCTTTAACGACTTAAATTCCAAATTTAATCGTAACGCGTCTCAAAGACCGATTAACGTCCAACGTCAATTCAATTAAAGTCCAATGGGCTTTTAATTGATTTCTTAAGGCGTTGACTTTTGGTCAACTCGGGTCAAACCGATAACCAAAGTCCAATCCGGGATTTACCCCATAAGCCCATAAATCAATCTTGGCCCATTAGGCCCAATTGAACTTTAAAGGTTCATTAGTCGCATTTGGGCTTTATGGTTAAGGTTTTGGGCCCAATTGGATCCAATCCATTTGGCCTAACCTAACTTGATAAAATCAAGCCCAATAGGCCCAAATACAACATTAGAACCCAAATCCAATTTAAGGCCTCAAATAATTAAATTACATAAATCCAATTTAGCAATTTAATTACCTAAAGTGTATAATATGATTAATCAACTAAATCAACATTTCCAAAACATCATATTAGTCCAATTAATCATACTCAACTCATTATTATATGTCCAACACACAAAATGAAAAATCAAACCCATTTACATGCTTCATGCTCTCGGCCAAGGAAGGATTTTGTGTCCGATTCGGTTCAATCCAATCGAACCCACAATCGACATTAAATCACCATCCAATTGATTTCATACACATCCAATGTCACAAAATCAAAATCACCAAGACATTCAAGGGCATACACAATTCGGCAAGGGGAAAAATTATGGATTTATGTTCAATTCAAAATTCAATCCAATTGACCTTAATTAACATCATCCTAAATGATTCTAATTCATCTAATGAATCAAAATCAAAAAATTCCAAGAATTAAAAATCCCTTTAAATTCGGCCAACATCAATATTTTGGGGAAAATTATTCCAAATTAATTTTCAACAAATTGGTCCAACCAAAATGCAATTAGACAAGTTATAAGCATACTCAAACAATCAATTTATTCAAATCATGCTCAAAACAAATTTACCCAAATGTTAAGCCCTATATTTTTCATGCTTGAACCTAAGGCTCTGATGCCATTGTTAGGTTTATTCTAGGTCCCAAGATCAAACAAGCAATGAAAATCATGTGTGAACACATCAATGGAGGTAGCAAATACTCACATCGATCGGTTGAGAGACGCGGCAAGCAACAAAATTTCAAAAACCTCACTGCATTGGGCGTGGACTGCTCACTGGTTGTGCAGTTCACTGCCTTCCGTCTTCTGTTTTTGAGCTGCGAAACGGAGTTCCAAGCTTCGTCGAACGGATCCCGGCTCATGGGTGAACCTCCCTACCACCTTCGCATGTTCCGTAAGTGTGCTAGCACTTGAGATTTTGCCACAAAATCCCACTCCAAGCTTCCCCACTGCTCACGTTTTTACTGGTAAAACCAGTAAGCTATTTGCCCATTTGGGCGTGAACATGAAGAGAGAAATGGGAGAGGGAGAGAGAGAGAGTTGTATATGGTTGTTAAAAAATGGTTTGGTATATCTTATATATATTTCTAAAATTAAATATATGATATACACTTTTTAAAAGTCAAAGTAATATATGTAACAATATATTACCATCAATTTTTTAAAAGCCTTTTCCAACCACTACCAACTACATCAAAAAGTCACATCTTTCATTCAATCAAGTGACAAGTTGTCACATCACTCAAGTGACATTTGATTTGACGCTTGATGTGACGAATGATTGACGCTTGATGTGACTTGCGTTGCCGCACTCGAATTCGAAATACAAATGCGCTCGCAATCACACTCGGGCTCGGGTTCGCTAATTCCCAATTAGCGATTTTTCCGTCGCGTCGTAATAAATGATTACGCCTAGCGAATTCACTATTCACGTCGCTAACGAATTAATTCTAAATTAATTCGTTCGCCCGAATTAAAATCCAATTTCAATTCTGCGTCGAAATCCAATTTCGTTCAATATATCGAATATATTAACTTACCGATTAATTCCAAATTAATCGTTCTTTCTCTTTAGAAGATATTTTATCCTAGACAAAATATCTCTGTTATTAATCCCAGATTAATTTTCTCTCTCTTCTAATTAATCCCAGATTAATATAGAGTACGAGTCATACGTCATCGGTGGATTATTGGGAAGCGACCCATGAGATCCCTGGATATATTGGCAGTAAATACGGTCGTCGGCATATCCGAATCACGTACGTACCAAGTACTACGTTCTACCGATTTACGAGACAAGGTCGGCTCCTAGCAAAGCACCAAGTCTACCCAATTCTCCGGACATATCCATATAAGAATATTAAGATCTATATCAAGCGTAGTATACCAAGTATTGCGTATGTCGGTCCAGTATCGGATAGTCACGTGCTAGGGCTGGGGCTGGATAAGTGTCTGCCCCGTCCGAAGCACATGTCGGATGTCTGGTAACTAGTCTCTATAATCGGATATTCATGACCTAGTCATAATATCACGATTGGATGCGCATCACTTAAGAGCACTAATACCGTATCCTGCGTGACATCATCTCCACTATGACTGGAGTGATACTTCCGTCTTGACATCACACCCAACACTCTACGATTCTCAATATACCCAGTATTGGCGTACACAGAACCGGTTAGAGTCCTAGACGACCTCAACCAAAGTATATTGATTGTCGTAAGCATTAGCGATGCAAGTCTCAGGTTAAGACCAAATACACCTACCCTGATGTCGGACTCCCATAGACACATAGTCATAATACCAATGGGATTCCGAGGGGTCTATCCAGAGCGAAGCTGTTCCCGTACCATCGGGTGATGATGAAACACAACCTCCTATCGCACTTGCATAAGTATCCAATACTTAAATATATGAGAACTATGCCGTTGTGCCCTCACAACGTGCACAAGTGCAATACTAGCCTATTCCGCATTATCGATGTCTTGTCTCGATAATAATCCGGCTAGGGATGTTTAATGATTTATCCTACGTGGACTGATACTGTCTCATATCATTCTCCGTCCAGGAACAAATCATAGGGACCTCTCATCATTTATACATCTAAGGTGATCTAATCACAAATGATAAGAGTGCAATCTCCTTTGTCACATAGTTAATTTGTACAACAACACCATGATCTGTACAAATAGTGACGCTATGGGTCATATTATCCAACAATTACGTCTTTACCATATTAAAAGATACATTATATTATAGAAATTGCATATATTATTCAAAATAATATGTTTTACAGAAGTATTCATTAAAGAAATACAACCGGGAATTGGCACTGTGAGCACCAACTCCAACAACTGGTACTCAACGTGGGAGATGGATAGTTTGACGATGCGTGAGAATATCGAGTAATAGTATAGAGATACCTCACACTTAGTCGATAGATCTTGAATTTGATATAGCTTTATCTAGTATTCCGCCGATTGTGAGGATATCGATGGTTCTAGACTTATACATCCAATAGTTCTGACAAGTTGCCCACATCGCTATTCATGTAGTTGTATCTGACGTGATTTCTATAGTTGTACCTAATATGAACTTCCTGTTGCAGTTATAATATCGGCGTGAGTCAGTACGTCGAAGACATTAGAATTTTGGTGTTCGAGAGACGAGAAAGAAGACTTTTTTGACACTCATGTTTAATCAATTATAGGTAATCATGCCAAACAAACAATTAATATATCAGTTAAGATCACATTATGGAATATAAAAACTTGGTTGCGTTGCAAGGACATGATCATCTTCGAATTGATGATCTTCCCATTGAAATTTCGCACGTAGAGACATGGGAATGAGATCGTCGATAACTTGGATTTCGAGACTGTCAGGAAACTTGATTTTGTTGTAGCCCTGAACGATACTTTTAGATGACTCTTCGATAGTAGTGAAGAGTTGCCAAGCTCTATCATTGGTATTGCTTTCTAGACTTCGATGGACTGAGTCTGCGGAAAGAGCTCTAAGATCACAGGAATGACAGAAAGTAATATTTTCTGGGAAAATATCATCGTATCCATAGTAAGCTCTAAGTTTCGGTCTAGATGGCCAACTAATAAGTCTCCAATCGGTGAGCTGACGTGATGGTATGATTCTAATAAGATGAATTGGGTGGTAAATGAGCGAATAGCCATTCGACCATTCTGGCGTAATGGTTTCGATCCAGACAGTAATACTTTTGTGTCGTTTATACCATCGATGTAAAATATTACTGATGAAGGGAGGAAGTTCACTTAGGTGGCTTCTGAGATACCAGGATAGTTGGGATGGATTGGACTTGGTCCAAGAATAAATCCATTTAGGAAACCGAGTTCAAACAAGGTGTCGAGACTCCACTGGCAATGATTGAAGAAATCATGACCGTTGATGAAAACTGTGGAATGGAATCTGTGATATCCACAGTGAACAATCGCATAATTATTTTTGTATTGCATTAAACCATCTGTTTTTCCATTCCAAATGGTTATAAGAATGTAACACCACCTCATGAAGTTGGTAGAAACTCTTGCCATGATATCCATTGCAATCTCTTTGGGCAAAAGAGCGGACAGAGCTTCATTGAGACATTTGTAAATATCTCTCCAAAGGTCTCGAACATATTTAGAGTCTATAACTACTTGATCTGTGACTGACCACTTACAAAGCTTTTGGTATATCACCTTAGCTCTGACAGATTTTGAACAGGGGTTAGAATTGGCAGATGGGGATGCCATTGAAGAAGTTTTGAGTAATCCTTAATAACTCATGCATCTCTTTATAGGAAGAGTTATCTATAATTTTTCATGAATAGATACTTTCACAGTATCCGTGCATAATTGGAAAGGAAAATAATTATCGCGATGATAAGATGCAAAGCAGAAATATGAGGGACCTGCAAATCCTCTTTTCAGTAGTGAGAATCTTAAGATGGTGGATTATGCGTAAACTTCCAAAAACTCTTTACAATTGTTGTTTGAGTAGGACCCATTGGTTTCGCCCTTTTCTTTTGGAGACATGATAGTGTTGGGGTTGGTGCTCACAGCGCCAATTCCCAGTTGTATTTCTTTATGAATACTTATGTAAAACATTATTATTTTGAATAATATATACAGTTTCTATAATATAATGTATCTTTTCATATGGTAAAGACGTAATGACTTTAGAATGACTAGTCATAGTACAGTTGCAAAAGCGTCGCAACTGACATTGAGTTGTATCATGATGTTGTCATTCTCAGACAGTTCCTGGTCAAGGTTTACACTACTTGGTCAGTATAGTAAACCCGTTGAGACCGGTACATGTCATATACTGGAATATATGATTCCAATGGTTTCTCAATGAACCATAAGTCTTGGAGAATAGTATAGACGTGTAGGTGTTTATAGCGGATAAATACTGAACGACTCACCGAAGATTCTTAATGGATGGTACACCAACGTCAATAAGAATCTTGTCGGGTTGAGTAGCACTTGTGATTCTTAGACTTGAGATGCCACTGTGGGCACATGAGACATCTTCTACACTTAGATGACAGTCACGTCACCGATCTATTTAGATCAGACCTCCGCCTGTTCGTTGGGTGTAGATGGATCCTCAGGGTGTCCTGTGTGTATCAAGATAGGATCCATCAGTTCTGTGTATCAGAGCATAGATAGTCCATATGATTAGCAATCAGATAAAATCCATGGGCCCGTGGTACAATTTAGAAGTTAGTTCTAAATGTTCTTTTTGAGATTGCTAATAGAATAGTCGATTGGATAATCCCCATAGAGATTTGACGTTTACATCTATATCTCTGGGATATATCCGAATACCTGTGACGGAGGAATTATACATTTTCCATGACCTCGACCTGTGTGATTTAGCGAGTTTATCCGTGATCGTCATAATTTACGGGTGGATAAATTATGGACACGAAATTGGATTTCGTGACGGATATGCCTAAATCTAGAGAGTCTCAATAATGAAATATACTCGTAGAGCACTAGAGCAACATTTATAAATAATATTGATTATTTATAAAGTCGTTTAAAGGTTAAACACAAAATACATGTTTAGGGACCCGATAGTCTTTCCTTAATTATTGGTATTTACATTTAATACTTGATTAATTTAAATACACATTAATTAATTGTCAAATTGAATATTTGACTAATATCATAAATGTATATATGTATTTAATATTTAATGTAATTATAATACATATATTTAATATATTTGTATTTAATTAATTAATTAATTAATTAATTATTTAATGTTAAATGATATTAAATTAATTAAATATAAATATCTTAAGATTTAGATATTTATTTTAATGGCTAAGTTGCCTTTGTTGACTTAATTAGAAATATCTTAAAGTGTTTTAGATATTTTAACAAGTTGATTAAATAAAATCCAAATGAAATTGAAATTAATATTTCTTGTTTGGTTAAAGCCAAATTCGGCCAAGGCTAATTTGAAGCAAGTATATATTATTTTGTTTCATTTAGGGTTTGATATACCAAATTCACTTTATCAAAACTCCATTAAAACAAAACAAATAGGTAGAGAGAAAAGAAAGGAAAAATCAAAGAAAGCTTGGATTTAAGTAAGTATTTTGCAACTTGCTATTAGAGAGAAAATTGTTCCTCTTGTTCTTGGCAACATCTTGTGATGTTCTTAAGTTTTTACATTCTTTATTCTTTGTACTTTTGATGGATAAAAATTTGATGAAGGTGTAATGCATGTATAATGTTGGAAGTTTGTAACTAGTGTAGTTATTAGCATTCTTTTCATGGTTTTAGAACTTTGTTGCTAATATAGAGTTGTTGACCCACTCTTAAATGACCTAGATTTGATCTATAGTTATTTCATTGTGTTGAGACTTTAATTGGATGGAAGAAACATGATTAAAGTAATTGATTTAACCAATTTGGTCTAATTTGTCCAATTTGAAGAAATTGAAAAATTAGTTTTTAAGACCTCTTCCAAATTTGGGGATTTTCATTTATGTTGTGTATTTGGATGTGTGTATATGATACATATGAAATCTTATGTTGATTGGATTTCATCTTGATGTGTTTTGAAGCATGGAAGTGCAAAATGCACATTAGGCCACCTTGGAGGGGCTCTCGGCCAAGGGCAAAAATTTGGGTTTTTTGTTGCTTTTTTTGTGTTTTGACATTTAGGACATGTTAAGTTCATCTTAGAAATGATTTAGAATCATCCAAAATTGATTTGAACAATTTCGGACTAAAATGAACAAAATGCCAAGTGTAAGGGCAATTCGGTAAATTCACATAAATTTGATTTATTGAATTTTATTTCATAATTTCATTATTGGGTAATTAAATAAATATGTTTATTTAATTAATCGAGAGAAAAAGTTGTTGAAATCGGAAAATTTGATTTTCCACCGTTTCCGCTGCGATACCGGATATCCGCAATAAAAACCCTTACAAAATGGTATCAGAGCAAGTCTGATTCTAGGCCCCCTAAAATGATTAGCTTGTTTGATTCAATGTTTAATCATGTTTTCTTAACTTATACATGCATGTTATAATCTAATTTGATTAGATTTAGGGTGTATGACACTTAGCGGAAAATCCCTAATTAATAAGGTTTAATGTAATTATGTATTTGATGCATGTTATGTGGTCCGTCTTGTCAATACGGTTTATAAATATTTCTCCGTGACTACATCGAGACCGTGCCTCTGCTGTGAGGGTGTAGCCTATAGAGATTTATTTATATCGGATGTATATCAGATACTAGATAAATTCAAGCGAAAGCGGAATCCTGAACGTGCCCTAGCTGTCAGGGTTACGCAAGTAACTTGAGTTTATCATTGACGAGTTTAACCTTGGTACGTCTCCTTGTGGGCCTGCCTTAGCAGCGACAACGAGAAACGACCAGGACCGGAAACCCATGAGTCACTAGTGAGTGATTGACAAATGAGTTGTCTACCTGATGAATATACGTAGGCGAGACCGTGCCTCTGCTGTGAGCTGAAATATATTCACGGGATCCACTTTCACTATTTGTATTTAATTTAATTATTAAATCTTTGTATTCTGTTTGGGGATTACAGTATTGCATGATTTAGTGGGAGGGGCATTTTTAGATTAAAAATCCATGATCTAGTTTATGTTTTTGATATTATATGAAACTGTTTATTTTCTGCTAACCATTTTTCGTGATCTATATGATAGATTTGCGATGGCGGCACCATCCACAAATCAGTTTGCGCGTATTCTTGATGCGAACAAACTAAAATGCGCTGAGAACTTCGCTGACTGGGAATTGGATTTGAGGATTGTCCTCGATTCCGAGAAATTAGGATATGTTATTGAGGGTCCGTTGCCCCTTGCTGTTGGTGCGGATGCTACGGTGGAGGAACGCCAAGTTTTTGAAACTTGGAAGAATGATGATTTAAGAGTTAAATCATACATCCTTAGTTCACCGTCTCCGGGACTCAAGAAACAATACTATGGCATGTTAGATGTGTATAGTATGATGACACGATTGAGACAATCGTTTGAGAACCAAGAACAAGTAATTGTTCATAAGGTCGCAATGGAATTGTTCCATGCGCGATTGGATGAGGGGCAAGCTATTAGCTCACATGTTCTTCAGATGATCGATTTGATCGATCAACTGAGGCAACATACTCTCATTCTGAATGACATTCTCAGTAGGAGTGTCATTCTTGGTTCACTCCCAGCTTCATATCGCCAGTTCGTGATTTATTTCAACATGAACGGGACTATCTGTACCTACCATGAGTTACATAGGATGTTGCTCACGGCGGAGGAGGACCTTAAAGGGAAGGGAGTACCGACTCACCCTCCAAGACCTACTTCTCTTTCCGCTTCTTCCCAGGCCTGGCCAAATGGAAAGAAGAAGAAAGGGAGAAAAAGAAGAAGGGTTTCGGTCCTCAACCGCAGGCAAAGATAGCTAAGCCCAAAAGGGCTTATGAAGACAAGTGCCATCACTGCAGCAAAATCGGGCACTGGAAAAGGAACTATCCTGACTACATCGCCCAGCTGAGGAGGGAGAGAGCATCTACATCAGATACATTTATTTTTCTAGTTATTGATATATCTTTGGCTTGTGAAGCCGTTACATCCAACTGGATTTTGGACTCTGCTTGTCCCATTCACATTTCCAATTCGTTGCAGGTGCTGAAGGAAAGTAGAAAACTGAAGCCTGGAGAGATACAGTTGCGATTCGAGAGTGGGGACTCTCTGGATGCAGTTGCAGTGGGAGTATGCGAGATATCATTGCCGAATGGGACACTTTTGTTAAATGACTGCCATTTTGTGCCTGGATTTGTAGCTAATATTATATCACTTTTGTATTAGATACAGAGGGCTTTTGTGTTAATATTAAGAATTGTTCTTTATATTTATATGATAAAAGTAATATTCAGATCATTTGTTGTCCAAACCAGCATGGTCATTATACATTGCAAACTTCAAAAGATATTTTAAATACTGGAGTTAATAAACGTAGTTTACCTGTAATTAATAATACTGAACTTTGGCATATGAGGTTGGGTCACATAGGCGTTAAACGCCTCACCCAATTGGTTAAGAATGGTTTGATACCAGATCTTACCATTGAATCCTATCCAACTTGTGAATCCTGTATTCAGGGTAAGATGACCAAAACCCCATTTTCTGGTGTTGGACACCACGCCACTAACTTACTGGAACTCGTACATTCTGATGTATGTGGTCCACTAAGTCAAACTGCCCATAGTGGTTATTCGTACTTCGTTACCTTTACCGATGATCTGTCACGGTACGGTTATGTCTATTTGATGCGACATAAATCGGAAAACTTTGAAAAGTTCAAAGAGTTCCGAAATGAAGTAGAAAAACAAACTGGTCAATATATTAAATGCCTTCGATCTGATCGAGGCGGCGAATATATGAGTGTGAGTTCATGGATTATATGAAGGAGAATGGGATTCTCGCTCAATATACTCCTCCAGGTACTCCACAACACAATGAAGTGTCTGAGAGGAGAAATCAGACTTTATTGGATATGGTCCGATCGATGTTGAGTTTCACAGATTTTCCATATTACTTATGGGGCTACTCTTTTTTAACAGTTGCACATCTTTTGAATAAGATTCCTTCAAAAGTTGTTCCTACGACATTACATGAGATATGGTTCGGTAGGAGACCAAATCTTAGTTACATTAAGGTTTGGGGTTGTTATGCCTATGTCAAGGTGGCTTAGCAAGATAAGCTTCCGCCTCGAGGGCAAAAGTTTAGGTTTGTTGGATATCCTTCGAATACGAAGGGATATCTGTTCTATGATACCGAGCATCAAAATGTGTTCGTAGCTCGCTTCGTAAAATTTCTAGAAGTATAATTTTTGTCAGAAGTTGGTAATCATAGACAAGTTGAACTTGATGAAGTCCATCCTGAAAATAACGAACCAACGGAGGAACCTGAAGTTCAAGTAGATGAAGGACCTTCAACACACACACTCTGTAGGTCTGAAAGGGTATCTAAACCTCCTGAACGCTTGTATTTGATATAAGAAAAGAGTCTGGATGTTCTCTTAGTTGAAGAGACTGATCTTTTCACATATAGAGAATCGATGTTGGACATCGACTCTGTGAAAAGGAAAAGTTCCATGAAATCCTAGTAAGACTCAATGCATGAGAATCAAGTTTGGGACTTGGTTCCGCTTCTCGAAGGAATTGTTCCTATCGGTTGTAAATGGGTTTACAAGAGGAAGCGCGGGCCTGATGGTAAGGTTGAAACTTACAAGGCCCGACTGGTAGCAAAAGGTTACACGCAGCGACCTGGCGTCGACTACGATGAAACTTTTTCACCAGTAGCAATGCTTAAGTCTATTCGGATTTTGATTTCTATAACTGCGTATCATGACTACGAGATTTGGAAAATGAATGTCAAAACGGATTTTCTAAATGGATTTCTTGATGAAGAAATTTATATGGAACAGCCGGAAGGTTTTGCGTCCAGCGAAAACTCGGGTATGGTATGTAAGCTTAAGAAGTCCATTTATGGACTTAAACAAGCTTCACGAAGTTGGAATCTTCGATTCGACGAGATTATTAGATCGTCTGGTTTTCTCAAGAATTCGGAAGAATCCTGTGTGTATCAGAAGGCCAGTGGGAGCATGGTCGTATTTTTAGTCCTATATGTTGATGACATCCTAATCATTGGGAATGATTTAGGTATGTTACAAAGCGTCAAAGCGTACCTCTGTAAGAATTTCTCCATGAAGGACTTGGGAGAAGCTTCCTATGTTTTAGAGATAAAATTTTAGAGATAAAACTCTATAGAGATAGACAAAGGAGGCTGATTGGGTTATCCCAATCAACGTACATAGATAAGATCTTGGAACGGTATAATTTTGGTAACTGTAAGACAACAAATATACCGTTCAGACATGAGATTCATCTTTCTAAGAAGATGAGTCCACAAACAGAAGATGAGAAGGTTAGAATGTCTAACCAACCTTATGCTTCGTGTTTGGGTAGCATAATGTATGCCATATTGTGTACGAGACATGATATCAGTTTCGAAGTTAGCGTAACTAGTAGATATCAGTCCAATCCAGGTAATGACCATTGGATGGCCATTAAACATATCCTCAAGTATATTAAAGGTACTAAGGATAAGTTAATAATTTATGGAGGAAACAAACTGCAAGTTAACGGGTATACGGATTCCGATTTTCAATCGGATCCTGATGATAGAAATTCTACATCTGGATTCGTATTTACCCTTAACAGAGGTGTAGTTTGTTGGAAGAGTTCCAAACAGGGTTCGACAACAGATTCCACCACTGAGGCGGAATATATTACAGCTTCTGAAGATGCAAAAATGGCTGTGTGGATAAATAACTTTATCACAGAATTGGGAGTTGTCCCAAGTATCGAGAATGTGATTCCGTTATACTGTGATAATACTGGAGCCATTGCGCAAGCAAAGGAACCGATGGCGCATCAGAAGTCGAAGCATATGGAACGTAAGTACCACATCATTCGAGAGATTGTGTCGCAAGGGGATATTGTCGTGTGCAAGGTATCGAGTGAAGATAATGTTGCAGACCCATTGATGAAGGCCATACCTCCGAAGTTGTTTGATAAACACGTGGAGTCGATGGGTATTAGATACAATCGTTATTGGCACTAGAGCAAGTGGGAGTTTTTGTTGGGGTTGGTGCTCACAGCGCCAATTCCCGGTTGTATTTCTTTATGAATACTTCTGTAAAACATTATTATTTGAATAATATATGCATTTTCTATAATATAATGTATCATTTAATATGGTAAAGATGTAATGACCTTAGAATGACTAGTCATTGTACAGTTGCAAAAGCGTCGCAACTGACATTGAGTTGTATCATGACGTTGTCATTCTCAGACAGTTCCTGGTCAAGGTTTACACTATTTGGTCAGTATAGTAAACCCGTTGAGACCGGTACATGTCGTATACTGGAATATATGATTTCAATGGTTTCTCAATGAACCATAAGTCTTGGAGACTAGTATAGACGTGTAGGTGTTTATAGCGGATAAATACTGAACGACTCACCGAAGATTCTTAATGGATGGTACACCAACGTCAATAAGAATCTTGTCGGGTTGAGTAGCACTTGTGATTCTTAGACTTGAGATGCCACTGTGGGCACATGAGACATCTTCTACACTTAGATGACAGTCACGTCACCGATCTATTTAGATCAGAACTCCGCCTGTTCGTTGGGTGTAGATAGATCATCAGGGTGTCCTTTGTGTATCATGATATGATCCGTCAGTTCTGTGTATCAGAGCATAGGTAGTCCATATGATTAGCAATCAGATAAAATCCATGGGCCCGTGGTAAAATTTAGAAGTTAGTTCTAAATGTTCTTTTTGAGATTGCTAATAGAATAGTCGACTGGATAATCCCCATAGGGATTTGACGTTTACATCTATATCTCCGGGATATATCCGGATACCTGTGATGGAGGAATTATACATTTTCCATGACCTCGACCTGTATGATTCAGCAAGTTTATCCGTGATCGTCATAATTTACGGGTGGATAAATTATGGACACGAAATTGGATTTCGTAACGGATATGACTGAATCTAGAGAGTCTCGATAATGAAATATACTCGTAGAGCACTAGAGCAACATTTATAAATAATATTGATTATTTATAAAGTCGTTTAAAGGTTAAACACAAAATACATGTTTAGGGACCCGATAGTCATTTCCTTAATTATTGTGTATTTACATTTAATACTTGATTAATTTAAATACACATTAATTAATTGTCAAATTGAGATATTTGACTAATATAATAAATGTATATATGTATTTAATATTTAATGTAAATATAATACATATATTTAATATATTTGTATTTAATTAATTAATTAATTATTTAATTGTTAAATGATTAAATTAATTAAAATATAAATATCTTAAGATTTAGATATCTGTTTTAATGGCTAAGTCGCCTTTGTTGACTTAATTAGAAATATCTTTAAAGTGTTTTAGATATTTTAACAAGTTGATTAAATAAAATCCAAATGAAATTGAAATTAATATTTCTTGTTTTGGTTAAAGCCAAATTCGGCCAAGGCTAATTTGAAGCAAATATATATTGTTTTGTTTCATTTAGGGTTTGATATACCAAATTCACTTTATCAAAACTCCATTAAAAGAAAACAAAGAAGGTAGAGAGAAAAGAAAGGAAAAATCAAAGACAGCTTGGATTTAAGTAAGTATTTCCAACTTATTATTAGAGAGAAAATTGTTCCTCTTGTTCTTGGCAACATCTTGTGATTTTCTTAAGATTTTTCTATTCTTTATTCTTTGTACTTTTGATGGATAAAAGTTTGATGAAGGTGTAATGCATGTATGATGTTGGAAGTTTATAACTAGTGTAGTTATAAGCATTTTTTTCATGGTTTTAGAACTTTGTTGCAAATCTAGAGTTGTTGACCCACTCTTAAATGACCTAGATTTGATCTATAGTTATTTCATTGTGTTGAGACTTTAATTGGATGGAAGAAACATGATTAAAGTAATTGATTTAACCAATTTGGTCTAATTTGTCCAATTTGAAGAAATTGAAAAATTAGGGTTTAAGACCTCATCCAAATTTGGGGATTTTCATTTATATTGTGTATTTGGATGTGTATATGATACACATGAAATCTTATGTTGCTTGGATTTCATCTTGATGTGTTTTGAAGCATGGAAGTGCAAAATGCACATTAGGCCACCTTGGAGGGGCTCTCGGCCAAGGGCAAAAATTTTGGGTTTTTTGTTGCTTTTGGTTTTTTGACATTTAGGACATGTTAATTTCATCTTAGAAATGATTTAGAATCATCCAAAATTGATTTGAACAATTTCGAACTAAAATGAACAAAATGCCAAGTGTAAAGGCAATTCGGTAAATTCACATAAATTTGATTTATTGAATTTTATTTCATAATTTCATTATTGGGTCATTAAATAAATTTGTTTATTTAATTAATCCGAGAAAAAGTTTTGAAATCGGAAAATTTGATTTTCCACTGTTTCCGCTGCGATACCGGATATCCGCAATAAAACCCCTACAGATAGCTAGTTTGTAAGTTGCGGTATAGGTTAAAATAATAATAATTGGGGGCATTATTCATATGATGGTGAGTGTGAGATGTATAATGATCGTTAGAGTTTGAAATATTTTTCCACTGATAAATATCTGAATTTTGGAGATAGACACATTGGATAGAGTTTCTAAGTGACTATGATTGTACTATTGATTATCATCCTAGAAAGGTCAATATAGTTACTGATACACAGTAGGAAGAATGATGGCTAATTTTTGAGAGTTAGACAGAGAATCTTTGAGGAGATGACATTGGTATGTTTGACTTTTGGATTGTTCGATAGTGGGGGTATTCTCGTCTATATGAAGGTTCTACCCACACCGTTAGATAGATTTATTATAGCACAAAGCGGTTTAACCAATGTAAAAAAAATTAGAGAGCAGAGATTGTGAAGAATGAGACTACTACTACTTTCAGATTGAGTTAAGAGAATGTATAATTATTAGTGATAGAGTTGAGATACCACGAGATCTTGGATGAGGCACACGATGATCCTTATTATATGAATTCTGAGAGCACTAAGATGTATCAAAATCTAAAGAAGACTTATTGGTGGTCGGGAATGAAGAAAGAGATTTCAAAGTTTGTATCTCGGTATTTAGTTTGTCAGCAGGTTAAAGCAGAACATCAACATCCAGTAAAATTACTCCAGCTTTTACCTATACCTGAGTGGCCATGAGAATATGTCGCGATGGATTTTGTAGTAGGACTTCCGATGACATAGTAAGATTATGATGCAATTTGGGTAGTAGTGGATTAATTGTCTAGATCTGCTCATTTCCTACCGATTCGAGTTACGTGGGGACCAGAGAGATTAGCAGAACTGTATGTGGAGTAGATTATGCAGTTATATAGTGTACCATATCGATTGTATTAGATAGAGTTGTCGGATCTACTTCTCATTTTCGACGGAATTTCTTGAAGACTATAGGATCAAAGATTTCTACGAGCACCTCATTCCACCCTCAGACTGACAGTCAGTCAGAGTGGACTATTCAGATGCTGGAAGATTCGTTGAGATCGTGTGTTTTGACATTCGTCGAGTTCGCTTTCAACCATAGTTTTTGATTAATATCGGCATGACTCCATTTAAGGTTTTACAAGAGAGGCGATTTAGGACTTTTGTTTGTTGGGGCGAGATTGGAGATAGGCAGATTCATGGCTCCGACTTGGTGGATTTGATATCTGAAAGGATCAGGTTGATCCGAGCGAGACTGTTGGTTGAGTAGAATCGATGGAAGAGTTTTGTTTACAGTGGGGGGTATGACCTTGAGTTCCAAGTTGGAGATATAGTATTTTGAAAGTTTTCTTATTAGAAGGGATGATTGAGATTTGACTGGAAGAGAAAGTTTTCGCCGAGCTGTTTTGGTTCTTTTGAGATTTTGGAGAAAATGTGAAAAGTGGCATATCGTCTGGCATTATCACCGTAATTAGAAAGGATTCATTAAGTGCTTCATATATTTATTCTAAAGAGGTTTGTACCAGACAAATTCCCCTTCTAAAGGTCTGGTAGACTAATCATCGCATTCAAGAGGCAACTTGGGAATTGGAACAAGACATGAAGGAGAAATATCTAGAACTATTTGTGGATTGAGAAATTTCGGGGACGAAATTTTTGTAAGGTGGGTAGATTGTAATACCTTGTGTCAGACAGATTTCTAATATTAGAGAGAGAGGGAGATAATTAAGAAGAAAAAGAGAAGCAATAGAAAAAATAAATAAATAAAAAGATAAAACGAATTTGAAAGGGGGAGCAATCTCACTTTCTTTCTCAATTATTTTTCTTTATTCTTTCTCTCAATTACTCTCTCTCTCTGCCGAATCTTGGAACTGCCACCGCCGCTTCACTGTCGATCATCCTCCGCCACGCGCAGGCCCGCCAGATAGCTGCCGACGTCAGCTTTCCAGATCCGTCGAGATCGAGACCATCGGACGCCGGACGCGCCTCCTGAAGTTGACGACTCGTCGCCGACTTTTCTGAATTTTCCGGCCATCTTCGATCACTTTTGACGGTCACCTCCGGCGAGTGGGTACTTTCCAGGCCGAGACCTTTCCAACGCTAGTGGTCACTTCCTGATCCGACATCGTTTGGGTTATTTTCCGTTTTGTAATTACCGGTAATTCGGGAATAGTACTGGAATTTGAGATCCGACCGTTGGATCGGTGATCCGAGCATATCAAATTATTGCTCTCGATTATACGAGCGTTTTGGTATAAATATCCACCGTTGAAAGTATTTGGTTGTGGGGCCCGCTTGCCTCGTTAAGCGTATCAGTAAGTTCCGAAGCCGTTCGTCGCTATTTTTCTACTCAACATAGTCGTTTGGATATATCGAGTGGATTGTGATAGCGACTTTTCATTTTGAGCGTCCGATTGAGGTTCTTCGCGAGAATATATGCATATTCGGGACTTTTGCGTGGATAGAGGTAAGTACACTGCATGATGATTCTCTTAACATAATTGTTTGATGATTGATGGTTGTTGTGGAAGTCTATATATATATATATATATATATTGGTATAATTATAAATATATATGTGTACATATTATATTGAGATATTGAAAGCATGATAAATATGAATTCATGATTAATGAGATGAGATTGATGGATTTGATGTGAGATATGATATATTGGATGATGAGTGATGTATGTTATGCTGCCGGGTTTCGTATAATAGTGGTCGGAGATGAGATATTTTTGCGGGTTCATATCTCCATATATTGCGGGATGATTGAGATATTTTTTGCGGGATAATATCTCTTCATATTTTGCGGGATGATATGGTGGGAAACCTTGGGAGTTGTGATGAGGTACTCTCCCATTGGATTCAATCCACTGTTATACTGGACCCGGATTAGCAACCATGTTTGATGGATGATTGTGTTGTTGTGAGATGTTTGCTTGAGTTGTTATTATAATATATGTTATTTTCATATATTATATATATATATATATATATCCCTATTTTGTTGGTGAGGTCATGTTGAGAGTATGAGTGTTACTTGCTGAGCTCTTTAAGCTCACTCCCCTCTTTCCCCAAACATTCCAGGTAGTTCGCGAGCAAAACAAGAGCAGTACCAGAATTGGATTCACGTGCCACAGTTGTATTTTCGGGTTGGTCCATACATTCGAGTCGTCATTTGCATATTATTAAGACTTGTGTTGTAAATCATATAATTGGTGTATAATTCTGGGATTTGTAATCATTGATATAATTTTGTGCACATTTATATGGTTGGTTTGACATATAAAATGCTCGAGCTAAAGCGGATCACTGACCTCTTTCTAGGGTTGGGCCCGCTCTAGGGAGGGGGTCGTGACACCTTTATTCATTTATCATAAGAATCCTTAGTCATAAATTCAAGGACTTGTGTTATTTGGTACTACTGTCCAATATAACAACGAGTGGATTCTTAGTATATCACTTAAGCAAGATCATACGTTTGATCATTATGCAATTTGTCTTTTGTAGACTTATTGATTATTGTTAGTTTTTCCAATTACACATGGCTAGCGGAAATATTACAATACCATTCGCTCATGGATAAAAATTGGAAAAGTTTGGTATAGCAAACTTTAAACAATGGCAGAGTAAAATATTATTCTACCTGACAACACTGCAGTTGGCTAAGTACCTCAAAGATCCTCCGAGTCCTGTGGATGGAGAAACAGAAACAGCCAAGCAACTGCGAGAAGAGGCATGGTCGTCAGACGACTTCTTATGTAAAAATTACCTATTGGGAGGACTTGACAATACCCTGTATAATGTGTACCAAGGCATGACTTCTGCAAATATTCTCTGGGAATCTCTCAAGAAAAAGTACATAATCGAGGATGCCGGACAAAATAAATTTATCGTGGGTAGGTTCATGGACTACAAGATGATAGATTCAAGGACGGTGATGTCTCAGTTAGGTGATCTTCATTTAATCATTCATGAAATATTGGATGAGGGAATGAAACTCTGCGAGACGTTTCAAGTTGCCACAATCATTGAAAAGTTACCTCCATCATGGAAGGACTTCAGGAGCAATCTGAAACACAAAAAGAAACAGATGAGTCTTGAAGATCTTGGAGTTTGATTGAGGATCGAATAGGACAATAGGAAGTCTGAGAAGGCCAGCTACAAGACTGTGAAGTCTAAGTCCAACATCATTGAGGGTGTAAAAGATAGCAAAAAGAGAAAGAACAGTGAAGCTGATTCTTCCCAAGCAAACAAGAAGTTCAAAGGGGAGTGCTACATCTGTGGAAAAATCGGTCACATGGCAATGGACTGCAGAAATAAGAAGTCTCAGGAAAAAAAGGCAAGGAAAAAAAATGAGGCCCATGTCACTGAGGATGAGCAGCTAACTGATGAGATCTCAGAGATAAACCTCTCAGCAGTTGTAACAGAAGCCAACTTGGTTGGAAATCCGAGAGAATGATGGGTAGACACTGGGGCTACTCGTCTATATGTACTGATAGCAAGATATTTTCCTCGTATCAGAAGGTCGATGGTGGCGATCATCTGACAATGGAAAACTCTTATACTTATAAAGTGGTTAGACAAGGCACATTGGTTCTGAAGATGACATCTGGGAAAGAGCTTACATTGAAGAATGTCTTGCATGTTCCTGATATTAGGAAGAACTTGGTTTCGGGTTCACTCATTAGCAATGATGGTTTTAAGCTTGTATTTGTTTCTGATAAGTTTGTATTGACCAAGAATGATGTCTATGTAGGAAAATGATACCTCATTGAGAACCTTTTCAAGTTCAATGTAATGACTGTGAATCGACACAGTGCTAATAATAAAGCTACATCTTCCGCTTATATTATTGAGTCACAAAACGTATGGCATGCGAGGTTAGGGTATGTTAATTATGATACAATGCGTAAATTAATTAACATGGACCTTGTACCTAAATTTACAATTGATTACCAACATAAATGTGAGGCATGTGTTGAAGCAAAAATGCATAGAGCATCATTTCATTTCATAGAATGAAGTTCTGAACCCTTGGAACTTGTACACTCTGATGTATGTGATATGAATATTGTGCAAACAAGAGGCGGTAAAAAGTACTTTGTCACTTTTATCGATGATAGCACAAGATTATGTTATGTGTATTTGTCGAGGAGCAAATATGAAGCTATTGAGAGCTTTATACACTATAAGAACACAGTTGAAAATCAACTTGGCAAGAAAATCAAAAGAATCAGGAGTGATAAATGAGGTGAATATGTTTCACCATTTGGTTAATATTGTTCCAATCATGAAATTATTCACGAAACTACTGCTCCTTATTCCCCTCAACAAAACGGTATTACTGAGCGTAAAAACTGAACGTTGAAGGAAATGATGAATGCCATATTGACAAGCTCTGGTTTACCTCAGAACTTGTTATGGGAAGCCTTGCTTTCCGCCAATTATGTTCTGAACAAGCTATTTCACAGAAGATTGGACAAGACACCATATGAATTATGGAAATGTCACGTACCTTCCTACAAATATCTTAAAGAGTGGGTGTGTCTCACCAAAGTGATGGTTCCTAAACCTAAGAAGGTTAGAATAGGACCCAAGACTGTTGATTGTATATTCATTGGATATGCTCACAATAGTAGTGCGTATCGATTCTTGGTACATAAGTCTGAAATTCCTAACATCAATTCAAATATGATAATTGAGTCAATGAATGCGACATTCTTTGAAGAGACATTTTCTTGTAAGGAAATTAAACCTAGACGTAGCAAAAGATCTAGAACATATAAGTCATTCGGAGCCGATTTTCTGTCATACTTGTTAGAAAATGAGCCTCAAAGCTATAAAGAAGCAATGTCTTTATCGGAGGCACCTTTGTGAAAAGAGGCTATCAATAGTGAGATTGATTCCATCCTACAAAACCATACTTGGGAGTTGGTTGATCTTCCTCCAGGTTATAAGCCATTGGGCTACAAATGGATATTCAAACGGAAGATGAAACCGGATGGATCAATAGATCAGTACAAGGTAACACTTGTCATAAAAGGTTATAGATAAAAAGAAGATCTTGATTACTTTGATACCTATTCACCAGTGACTCGTATCACGTCAATAAGAATTCTCATAGCCATAGCATCTATATTTGATCTTGAAATACATCAAATGGATGTAAAGACGTCATTCCTAAACGGTGAACTAGATGAGGACATTTACATGGAACAACCAGAAGATTTCAATGTTCCTGGATAAGAACAGAAGGTGTGCAAACTTGTATAATCCTTATACGGATTAAAACAAGCACCTAAATAATGGCATGAAAAATTTGACAAAGAGATGTTATCAAGTGGGTTCAAAATCAATGAGTGTGATAAGTGTGTATACACCAAATCAACTCAAAAATGATATGTCATTGCGTGTCTCTACGTAGACGATATGCTGATAATTGGTAGTAATCATGAGATGATTCAGTCTACCAAGAAAGTATTGACCAAAAAATTTGATATGAAAGATTTATGAGTAGCTGATGTGATCTTATGAATTAAGATTTCCAGAACATCAAAGGGGTATATATTATCTCATACTCACTATGTTGAGAAGATACTTGAGAAATATAATAAAGAAGATCTAAATGTAGCTAGAATCCCAGCAGACCTAACTCTTCATTTGTCAAAGAATACTGGCTCAAGTGTATCGTAATTAGAATATTCGAGAATCATCGGAAGTCTGATGTATCTCACAAATTACACACGATCTGATATCGCTCAAACTATAAACAAACTTAGCAGATATACGAGCAATCTAGGACATAAACACTGGAAAGCCATAGTAAGAGTTTTGAGGTATCTGAGAGAAACTTCAAAATATGGTATGCATTATACGAGATATTCTGCTGTTCTAGAGGGATACAACGATGCTAACTAGATATCTGATACAGTGGATTCCAAATCTACGAGTGAATTTGTTTTCACACTTGGTGGTGCAGTCGTTTCATGAAAATCCTCGAAGTAAACATGTATTGCCCTGTCTACTATGAATCAGAATTCATAGCATTAGATAAAACAACGGAAGAAGCGAAATGTCTTCGAAATTTCCTAGAGGATATTCCAAATTGGTCCAAATCAGTGTCATCGATAATCATACATTGTGATAGTCAATCGGCTATTGGGAGATCCCAAAATACAATGTATAATGGTAAGTCTCGACACATACATCGCAGACATAATACAATATGACAACTGCTCTCAAGTGACATAATTTCGATAGATTATATCAAATCGAAGGAAAACCTAACGAATCCACTTACTAAAGGTTTACCTAGAGAGCAAGTTAAAAAGTCATCGATGGGAATAAGCTTGAAGCCTATAAATTAAGAATTATCATTGTGGAAACCCAACCTAGCTGACTGGAGATCCCAAGATCTAGGTTCAAAAGAGACAACTGAAACTTTGTGTAATTCAAAACAAGATTGTAGAGTTTTAATGATCACTTTTTCCCATTCTTGTAATGACGCATAGTGTTGTCTGTCAAGGCTAGGATAAGCTAAGGCTTTTAATGATCACTATATTAGGAGAATAGTCCTAATGAAGGTTAAAGCATATTACCTCTTTAAAGTAGATCACCTATTTCAAGTAAGAAGTGAGGCCGCTTCCATGAGAGTTTTTAAAGTTGAATCCTCTAAAGTACTTGATGAATCCATGACCAATATTCATGGCCGAAATGAACACAACAGTAGAACGAGAAATGGTCGAAGTAAAGCTGTGTGTTGGCAATTGTCTTGGTTTACACCAACGGCAGAACAGTTCAAAACTATAGGTCACTGGTTTGCCAAGTAAATCTGATTGTCATTCAGTAGGAAAGGTTCAAGGCGAAAGTTACCTATTTCGATGCAGCTTTATTTCACGGAAACTCTCTTAAGTGTCTGCATTAATATTTAGAGAATTGTGGGGGGATTGTTGTAAATTCTCTAAATATATATATAGTATGGTTGTAGGAGGGTCATGTCCCTTAAGTAGTGCCTTATGGGAAATGCATAAACATGTAGGGACATGTCCTCTAATGGAATGATGCATCTCTAGACCTTTTTAGGTCTTACGAAATGATATAATCATTGGGAGGGTCATACCCTAAGCCAAATGGTGCCCTCAATGGCACCCTTTCATGCCTATATAAAGAAAGGTTTTTGGATTCATTTATCCATCTAGAAAATCATAAGTTACATCCATTGTCTTAGAGAGTCATTTAAGGAAAAGAGAGTTTCCACCATTTTTCATTGTTCAAGATCTTGTGAAAGGAGTGTCCAAGTAATCCTGGGAGAACATTAGCCACAAAACCATCCGTATAGCACCGAGGCGGGGCTAATAAGTTCTTAAGGACAGAGGCAACTGATGAGTGGTACTTATATCACTATTTCACACTCATTTAACCTAATATTTTGTATAGTTTCTTGAGTTTTGTGAATATTTTGATGTGTTTTGTGTTATTTTGTAGATAAATAAAGTTTCAGGACATTCTGGAGGTGATTTGGGCCAAAACAGTGAAAATTGGACGAAAATGACATTTTGGTAATTTCCCGCATCGCGACGCCAATACCTTCAGCGTCGCGACGTCTAACATGCGCCGAACAGTGCTAACGTGCGCCGGGTTCACAAATCAGAATCTGAGAAAAGTTTGACTTTGCTAACGTGCGCCGTGCCACGTGTCACCATCACAGTCGATCTGCTAACATAGGCCGTGCCACGTGTTAGCATCCTACGGTGCCGACATTCGCCATCACCAAGTGTGCCACGTGTCACTCTACGTCATTACCGCGTCATCAGCCACATCACCAAGTTGACCAAGTCAAACTACCACCTCACCGCCACGTCATCATCAGCCAATCAGAAAGTGCCACGTGTCAGCATCCTACGGTACCGACAGTCTCTTTCCCACGTGTCGCCATGTAAGCATCAATCATTGAGTATCTAATCCTTATCTGACACGTGGCGGATAAGAATCTCATCGACCAATCAGAGGCCGCCACGTGTCACAATAATTGAAGCCCAACCACCTCGCCACGTGTCACCTTATCAGCTTATCCAGAATCTACAAACCAACGAACCAGAGCGTGCCACGTCGACAAAAGCTGGCGTAGCGACGCCGAAGGCCCTGGCGTCGCGACGCTGGAAGCCTATCGAGGCCTATAAATAGAGCTTCAAATTTCAGATTTAGTGGCACCATTCTCTCTCCCTTCTTTGATGTAAATAGGGAGTTCTTCTCTCTCTAAGTTTCTTTTAATTTTTATTTTTTAATTTTGTAATAATTTTAATTACTTTTTGTAATAATAGTAATTTACTTTCTTTACTTTTTACAGTTTTTACTATTCACCATTAGGAGGTAACTTCCCCAGCTAGGGTGAAAGGTAATTCTTTTACTATTGCTATTTAGATTAATCTCCCTTAAAAATAATATATTCACTATTTAAAATTTGACTTAAAAAGGATACCGCTATATTGGTCGGTTGGTAATTTAATTTTAATCTGGTTTAAACCTGACTAATCAAGGATACCGTCAGATTGGTCGGTTGGTAATTCAATTTTGGTTCCGCCTTTATGGCTGGTTTATGGACAAATATTACCGCCTTAATGGCTTGTTGGACTTAATTGACTTAATCAGGATACCGCCAGATTGGTCGGTTGGTAATATTATCACAAGTTATATATATTTTATGGGAGATATCTAAATTAGTAGTAGTAAAAGTAATTCCTTTTACCTTAGCATTTTATTTTATTGTAATTTACTTTTCAGTATTTACTTTACCGCATTTTTACTTCATGTCTTTTATTTTCAAGTTTTTACTAGCCCTAGTTATGTGTTGTAACTAAATTAGTTATCTGGGGTTGTGATGACTTTTAATATCACCGTTTTATAAGGGGTTAGATTATAGCTTGGGTAATATAAAGATTTATTTATTGAGTCTTAATCTTAATGCTTTTTCATTAACTGGCCATTAATAAAATTGATCTGGTAAATCTAAAATGAACTAGACATAGGGATTTTAGGTTTCAGCCTTAGACTCAATGGCCACGATCTTCCTTGAGGATAGATAACCCTTTAATAGATTTCCTTACAGGATACGAATATACCTGTCGGGCGGGGGTAGCCATAATTGGAACTTAAACTTAATGAATCCAGATAATTTGGTTGACATAGACATATGGTTCAATTGGTTAAACTGGGTATTTGTGTCTGACCATCGACAGAGGCTTACACATAATTTAGTGTTCCAGGTTAATAAATCAATATATTACCCAACTTTAAGATAACCACTTCATCTTTAAAATGATATTGGAAGAAATCACAACCCTATATAGTTTTTAATATTGAATTTTCTTAAAACCTATTTTCGACAATTTTATTTACTTGCTTTTAAATTTAGAATTGTCACCATTTCAAATCAATCAATCAACCTGTTAGATACTAGTAATCATTTGATCTCATAAAATTAATAGATTAGATATTAAGTCCTCGTGGGATCGATATTTTTATACTACTTGAACGATACGTGCGCTTGCGTTATACGTGTGTGTTTACGCCGGTCAAGTTTTTGGCGCCGTTGCCGGGGACTTATTTATCTTTTACTATTAGTTTATGGGTTAGATACCTTTACTTGTATCTAATTTCTTTTTACTTATTGTTTTTGTTTTCTTGTGTTTCAGGTTCTCATAAACTTCATGAGACGAACCAGAAGTTTTGAACTACGACCGCTTGACCCGGAAATTGAAAGAACCATCAGACAGTTGAGAAGGGAAAGGCGAGAAGGCCAAGAAGCTTTAGTCAACATGGAACCTGAACCTTTGGACGTTGCACCACCAATTCCCATTCGAGACAGAACCATTCCGGTGGTTGACAGACTCATTTCTTACATTGTACTTCCTCCCTTACCAGCAAATGCAGGTAAAACATGCATCCAGATGATTCAGCAGTCAGTGCAATTTGGAGGAAATGCAACTGAAGACCCTAATACCCACATCAGCAACTTCCTGGAAGTTTGCGGCACTTTCAATTACAACCGAGAAGCTGAAGAAGCAATGAGACTGCGTGTTTTCCCATATTCCTTGAAGGATAGAGCTAAAGCTTGGCTACATTCACTACCAGCAGGTTCTATCACAACTTGGAACACTTTAGCCACCAAATTTCTTGCAAAGTACTTTCCACCAGCCAGAACCGGAAAACTGAGGAATGACATCACATCCTTTGTACAACAAGATTCAGAATCCCTCTACGAAGCTTAGGAAAGGTACAAAGATTTACTCCGAAAATGTCCTCACCATGAGATTCCAAAATGGCTTGAAGTCCAAACATTATATAATGGACTTTCTGGAATAATGAGAACCACAATAGATGCTGCTGCTGGAGGAGCTTTAATGGCAAAAGGAGAAGATCAAGTCTGGGAACTAATCGAAGAAATGGCCAACAACAATTCTTTGTGGCCAACAAAAAGGAGCATGATCCAAAGAATTGCAGGAATTTATGAAAGTGGAGCCAATACAGCAGTCAACACCAAGCTAGATCAGATACGTAAATTTATGGAGACTCTTACCACTGGATCCACAAGTTCACCATATGGAGGAGCACCAGAGTCGAACCAACTTGAAGAAACGGTGAATTTTGTCAACAATTTCAACAGACAGAGGAACAATCCATATTCCAACACCTACAACCCAGGGTGGAGGAATCATCCTAATTTTTCATGGAGCAACAATTCAGGCCAACAGCGGAACTATCCACCACCTGGATTTCAGCAACAGAACAAAGGCCAGGAGCAAGCAAATGAACCAGGAATAGCAGAAGTGCTGGCTCAGTTAAAAAAATACGATGCTATCTTTCAGAGCCAATTAGCTTCCATCAAAGCACTGGAGAATCAAATCGGACAACTGGCCAATGCTCAGAGTTACAGACCACCAGGTAATCTTCCCAGCAACACATAACCCAATCCAAGGAACCGAGGGAATGAGCAATGTCAAGCCATTATTTGAAAAGCGGTACTGAAATCAAAAAAGATGTTGGAATCAAGATGTCCCAAGAAGAAGTTCCAAAAGAAGCTGAAAAACAGATGGAGGAAAAAGAAGCAAAGGAAAAAGAACCAGAAAGAATCATTCCACCTCCACATTTTCCTCAGCGCCTTCAGAAAAACAAATTGGACAAGCAGTTTGCTCGATTCCTGGAGGTTTTCAAAAAGCTGCACATCAACATCCCATTTGCAGAAGCATTGGAAGAAATGCCCAGTTATGTCAAATTCATGAAAGACATTCTTTCACGAAAATGGAGATTGGGAGACTACGAAACAGTAGCATTAACGGAAGAATGCAGCGCCATTATTCAGAGGAAACTTCCCCCGAAGTTGAAAGATCCTGGCAGTTTCACAGTTCCATGCACCATTGGAGAACATTATATCGGTAATGCTTTATGTGATTTAGGTGCTAGTGTTAACTTGATGCCTTTTTCTATTTACAGGAAACTACAGATTGGAGAAGCAATGCCTACCTCAGTTTCATTGCAACTTGCTGACCGAACACTCGCATTTCCAAGATGTGTTGTTGAAGATGTGCTGGTGAAAGTAGACAAACTAATTCTCCCAGCAGATTTCATCATCCTTGACATGGAAGAAGACAAAGAAATACCTATCATTCTTGGGAGACCATTCTTGGCTACAGGTAAAATTGTGATTGATGTGCAAAAATGAGAACTGACCATGAAAGTGCAGGACCAAAAAGTGACCTTTAATGTTTTCAAAGCCATGAAATTCCCGAGTGATGAAAAGGAAGAAGAATGCTTCAGAGTTGATGTTGTTGAAAGTATCGTTCAAAATACTGAGCCAAATCCCACAGATACACTTGAAGCTTGCATCACCAACATGACTGACATTGAGCTAGATGCTGAAATCCTGGAATGTATCAACTACCTTGACAAACCATTCCGATTCAAAGCAACACCACCAGTTGAAAGTTTGGAACTGCCAAAGAAAGATCGAATCAAGCCTTCGATTGAAGAACCACCACAGCTGGAGCTGAAGTTACTTTTGAGCCATCTCAGGTATGCATTTCTTGGAAACTCTTCTGAATTACCTGTTATTATTTCTTCTTCACTAACATTGGAGCATGAAGAAAAGTTGCTGAGAGTGTTACGAGAACACAAGAAAGCCATTGGCTGGACTATAACAGACATTCGAGGCATTAGTCCATCATTTTGCATGCACAAGATCCTGATGAACGATGAGTACAAACCCACAGTGGAGCATCAACGGAGACTCAATCCAATCATGAAGGAAGTCGTGAAGAAAGAAATCATCAAATGGTTGGATGTTGGCATCATTTACCCCATCTTAGACAGCAGTTGGGTGAGTCCTATGCAGTGTGTACCAAAGAAAGGAGGAATTACTGTGATTACCAATGAAAAGAATGAGCTAATCCCAACAAGAACAGTAATTGGATGGATAGTATGCATGGATTACCGAAAGCTGAACAAAGCCACGAGAAATGACCATTTTCCTTTACCATTTATTGACCAGATGTTAGACAGACTGGCAGGACATGAGTTCTATTGCTTTGGAAGGATATTCAGGGTACAATCAGATTGCCATCGCACCAGAAGACCAGGAGAAAACTACATTTACATGTCCCTATGGTACTTTTGCTTTCCGCAGGATGCCATTTGGATTATGTAATGCCCCTGCCACTTTTCAGCGTTGCATGATGGCCATTTTCTCAGACATGCTGGAGCAGAGTATGGAGGTTTTCATGGATGACTTTTCTGTATTTGGAGATTCTTTTGATCATTGTTTACAAAATTTGGAACATGTGTTACAAAGGTGCGAAGATACAAACCTGGTACTCAACTGGGAGAAATGCCACTTCATGGTGCAAGAAGGCATTGTTCTTGGACACCGGATCTCACAAAAAGAGATTGAGGTAGACAAAGCAAAAATAGAGACAATTGAAAAACTACCTCCACCAACATCAGTTAAAGGTATTCAAAGTTTTCTTGGACATGCAGGTTTTTACAGGAGATTTATCAAAGACTTTTCCAAGATTGCTAAACCTCTATGCAATCTTCTGGAGAAGGATGTGCCTTTCAACTTCACCAAAGAATGCCAGAAAGCTTTTGAAATCTTAAAACAAAAGCTGGTATCTGCCCTCATCATTGTAGCACCAGACTGGACCCTTCCATTTGAAGTTATGTGCGATGCTAGTGATTTTGCTGTAGGTGCAGTTTTGGGACAACGTAAAGCAAAGATTTTCCACACCATTTACTACTCCAGCAGAACTTTGAATGAAGCTCAACTCAACTACACAACCACCGAAAAGGATTTGCTCGCAGTTGTGTACGCTTTTGACAAATTCCGCTCTTATATGTTGGGTCCCAAAGTGGTAGTCTACACAGATCATTCGGCAATCAAATATCTGATCACAAAGAAAGATGCCAAACCCAGATTGATCCGTTGGATACTTCTTCTGCAAGAATTTGACGTGGAGATTAGAGACATGAAAGGAACAGAGAATCAGGTGGCAGATCATCTACGAGGCTCGAGAATGGAGAAACAGCTGACAAAGATCTGTCAATCAAAGAAACTTTTCCAGATGAACAACTTTTTGCCATAAAACAACAGGAAGTCCCTTGGTATGCTGACTATGTCAACTACATTGTGTCAGGAAAATGGTCGTTGGAATGGACAACTCAGCAACGGAAGAAGTTTTTCAAAGAAGTCAAGCACTATGTCTGGGATGAACCGTACATGCTCAAACGTTGTGCTGATCAACTACTGAGACGATGTGTTCCACATGAGGAAATCAACAGTGTTTTGCAGCACTGTCATTCATCACCATATGGCGGACACTTCAGCGGAAATAAAACTGCAGCCAAAGTACTACAATCAGGTTTGTTCTGGCCCACTCTTTTTAAAGATGTTTATCTTTTTTCTTTTCAATGTGACATGTGCCAGAGAATGGGAAATATTTCCAAGAGAAACGAATGACCATTGCAAAACATTCTAGAAGTGGAAATATTCGATGTATGAGGTATTGATTTCATGGGACCCTTTGTTCCATCATTCGGAAACCTGTACATCCTGGTTGTTGTAGACTACGTCTCCAAATGGGTCGAAGCAATTGCACTGCCATCCAATGATTCAAAAGTCGTGATCAAATTCCTGAAAAAGAATATTTTCACTCGGTTCGGAACACCTCGGGCAATTATCAGTGATGGTGGCTCATATTTTTGTAACAGATACTTCGATGCACTCCTATCCAAATACGGAGTTACTCACAAGGTTGACACAGCTTACCATCCACAGTCAAATGACAGGTTGAGGTTTCTGTTGGGGTTGGTGCTCAGAGCGCCAATTCCCGGTTGTATTTCTGTTAAATACTTCTGTAAAACATTATTATTATGAATAATATATGCAGTTTCTATAATATAATCTATCTTTCTATATGGTAAAGACGTATGACCCTAGAATGATAGTCATGATACAGTTGCAAAAGCGTCGCAACGGACATTGAGAAGTATCATGACGTTGTCATTCTCAGACAGTTCCTGGTCAAGGTTTACACTACTTAGTCAGTATAGTAAACCTGTTGAGACCGGTACATGTCGTATACTGGAATATATGATTCCAATGGTTTCTCAATGAACCATTAGTCTTGGAGACTGGTATAGACGTGTAGGTGTTTATAGCGGATAAACACTGAACGACTCACCGAAGATTCTTAATGGATGGTACACCAGCGTCAATAAGAATCTTCTTGGGTTGAGTAGCACTTGTGATTCTTAGACTTGAGATGCCATTGTGGGCACATGAGACATCTTCTACACTTAGACGGCAGTCACGTCACCGATCTATTTAGATCAGACCTCCGCCTGTTCGTTGGGTGTAGACAGATCCTCAGGGTGTCCTATGTGTATCAAGATATGATCCGTCAGTTCTGTGTATCAGAGCATAGGTAGTCCATATGATTAGCAATCAGATAAAACCATGGGCCCGTGGTAAAGTTTAGAAGCTAGTTCTAAACATTCTTTTTGAGATTGCTAATAGAATAGTCGACTGGATAATCCCGATAGAGATTTGGCGTTTACATCTATATCTCTGGGATTTATCCGGATACCTGTGACGGAGGAATTATACATTTTCCATGACCTCGACCTGTATGGTTCAGCGAGATATCCGTGATCGTCATAATCTATGGGTGGATAGATTATGGACATGAAATTAGATTTCGTGACGGATATACCTGAATCTAGAGAGTCTCAATAATGAAACATACTCGTAGAGCACTAGAGCAACATTAATAAATAATATTGATTATTTATAAAGTCGTTTAAAGGTTAAACGCAATATACGTGCTAAAAGGACTAGATAGTCATTTGCCTAATTATTGTGTATTTACATTTAATACTTGATTAATTTAAATACACATTAATTAATAGTCAAAATGAGTTATTTGACTTATATCCTAAATGAATATATGTTTTTAATATTAATGTAAATATTATACATATATTTAATATATTTGTATTTGATTAATTAATTGATTATTTAATTGTTAAATGATTAAATTAATTAAAATATAAATATCTTACATTAGGATATTTAAAGTAAATGATGTTAGTTGCTTTTCTTGACTTAAATAAATATCTAATAAAGTTGTATTAAGATATTTATGCAAGTTGATTACATGATTTTTGAAATGAAATTGAAATGAAAATAATTTGGTAAATGCTTGTGATTTTCGGCCAAGGGCAAATTATTACAAGTATATATTGTTTTCATTTCATCTTCATTTCATAACCTAATACACTTTACAAGAAACACCATTAAAGAAAACAAAGAAAGCAAGTGAAGGAGAAAAGGAAAAACTTAAAGAAAAGCTTGGATTTTGTAAGTTTTTCAAACTTACTATTAGAAAGGAATTTGTTCCTTAGGATCTAGGCAACATCTTGTGATATTCTTAAGTTATTATTTTCATTATTTCTTGTGTTTTTGATGATGGAAATTTGGTTGAAAGTGTTGGGCATGTGTGATGAAGAAAGCTTGTAACTATTGTAGTTATAATCATTCTTTTAAGGTCTTTGGAAACCATGTTGCTAATCTAGAGTTATTGACCCACTCTTAAATGACCTAGATTTGATCTTGAGTTGTTTCATTGTGTTGAGACTTGGATTGGATGTAAGAATGATGATTGAAGTAATTGATTTAATGTATTTGGTCTAATTTGTCCAATTTGTGGAAATTGAAAAATTAGGGTTCATGACCAATTCCAAATTTGGGGATTTTCATATATGTTGTCTATTTGTGTGTGTATATGATGCATATAAAGTTTCATGTTCATTGGATTACATTTAGATGTGTTTTGAGACATGAAATGACAAAAGGCACAATATTGCACCTTGGAGGGGGCTCATGGCTTTGGATGATAATTTGGGGATTTTGGTGCTTTTGGTGTTTTGATGTTTTGAACATCATAAGTTCATCTTAGAAATGATTTAGAATCATTCAAAATTGATTTGATCAATTTCTGACTAAAATGGACAAAATTACAAAGCAAGGGTATTTCGGTAAATTCACCTAAAAATGTTTTATTGAATTTATTCTCATAATTTGATTATTGGAATGTTAAATAAATATGTTTATTTAATTAATCCGAGAAAAAGTTTTGAAATCTGAAAATCGGATTTTCACCGCTTCCGCTGCGTTACCGGATCCACCCCCTAAAAACCCCTACAGTTTCAAATAGGGAAATCAAAAGAATCCTAGAAAGAACCGTTGGATCAACAAGAAGGGACTGGTCAACAAAACTAGATGATGTATTATGGGCCTACAGGACAGCTTACAAGACACCCATTGGTATGTCTCCATATCGATTGGTGTTTGGGAAAGCGTGCCATCTACCAGTTGAGCTTGAACACAAGGCGTACTGGGCACTGAAGAAGTTGAATTTTGATTCACAAGCTGTATGAGAGAAAAAAATTCACCAACTCAATGAATTGGAGGAGTTTAGTCTACAGGCTTATGAGAATGCCAGATTATACAAAGAAAAGACAAAGAAATGGCATGACCGAAAAATAGTGTACATACAGTTGGAACCAAGGCAGCAGGTGTTGTTGTACAACTCGAGGTTGAAACTTTTCCCTGGAAAGTTGAAATCTAGGTGGTCTGGACCATTTGTGATCACTCAGGTTTTACCTTATGGAGTTGTTGAGTTACTGGATCCCAACACCAACAACACATTCAAGGTTAACAGTCAGCGTGTCAAACACTACTGGGGAGAATCATTTGAGCGACAAAAAGAAAGTGTCACACTTTCAGATCCAGCTTAACGTTCGAGAAGTCACGTCTAGCTGACGACTTTAAACTTAGCGCTCGCAGGGAGGCAATCCATGCAATTTGTGTATATATTGTGATTTGGTGTGATTTAATTTTGTGTGTTTAGTTTTTACAGATTAAGTCATTTCAAGATGGAAGAAGCTCTCGCGAATCTTCACAAGCAATTTCATTCTCTCCCTCAAAAATCTCTGATGAAAGTCTACAAAGCTCGCTTGGAACGGATGAGGTTACTGACAATCCATGGTGTTCCTAATGATATTCGTTGGGTAATTGAAGCACGAGTCTGATTGGCAGGTGAGTCTTCTGATTCTTTTATTTCACATCTGCATGGTTTTGGAAGAAGCACCTATGCAAAGAAACGTAGAGCTAATCAAATGGGTGTTTGTTACAAATGTGCACGATGGAATTACAATACTCGTTGTCGTTCTTTAGGAATGGTGTCTGATAATCGCGAAGACAAAATTAAATTCATTAGGGATGGCTTGAGTAAGGAGTCTTTAGATAATATATCTTCGACTCTTGAGACGCATCCCGGTGGATATGTTCACATAGCCAATCGCAAATTACATACACAGTTTCAAAAAGAAAGACAATTGTTAAGTCTCGGGAATCTGACTCAAAAAGACCATGTTTGCCAGTTTATAAGAAAATTGAATGGGAAGCTTGTCCCTGATGCATAGACGTCGATCAAGCCGTTACTTTTCTTGTAAATATTATATCTCTTTGTCTTTTCCTAATAATTGTAATTTGTTTTGTTGTTTTCTTTTATTTTCTCCGACAGGATCCAGACCTTTTTGACTATCACGATTTGTTTAACTAATAATTGTCATTTGGCAGGTACTAGTGCTATTATTTTACTCACCCTTTTCAGGTGTTATAAATTCAACTCATCATTGCACTTTTGAAGACATCCAGAGTAAAACATGGAAGCCACTTCAAGAAGACGAGTTGAAAACATCTGTGTGTTTTGCGGTAGTAGTGTTGGTACTAAACCACAATACATAGAAGCAGCACATGAATTGGGTCGAGTCTTAGCTGCAAGGAATATGCACTTAATATATGGCGGAGGAAATCTTGGACTTATGGGGATCGTTTCAAAGGCTGTACAGGAAGGAGGCAGTCACGTTTTGGGAATCATCCCAAAACCCTTGGAATAGGCAAATCTTATTGAACCATCAAACGGAGAGGAACTGATCGTGCCAGGTATGTCTGAACGTTTGGTAGAAATGATTAACCGTGCTAATGCTTTTATTGCTTTGCCAGGTGGCTTGGGCACATTGGAGGAAATTTTTATAGTACTATCTTGGGCGAACATGAACATACACCAGAAACCAATTGGACTGCTCAACGTTGATGGATTTTATGATTTTCTTTGTGTGTTTCTTGATGATGCTCGGAGAAATGGGTTCGTGTCAAAACCTTTAAAAGAACTCCTCTTTACTGCCAGAACTGCTCCGGATCTAATAGATCAACTCATAGCCTATGAACCACGAGTTGACCCTATTCTTTCAAAGATAAATTGGTCTGAGGACGATCGTGGTAAAAGGGGTAGGATTAATCTGGATCTTAACCTTTAATTTCCTGTAGATTTTCAGCTAACCAGGTACGACCTTCTTAACTCTCCTTTTAATGTTTAAGACATTGGGGACAATGTCTCATTTAGGTTTGTGGGAGAGAATTAATTGATTAGTACCTTATTTTTAGTTTGTATGTTGTTTTTATTTTTAGTCTAAAATTTTTCGAAAATACAAAAAAAATTGAAATTTTTTCAAAAATTACAAAAATATTTTGTGTTTTTGTGTTTTATTTTGACTAAAAATGTGAAATTGGTAAGAGATAGCTGAGTAAGGAGTTTCCACTCCTGAGACGTATCTCAAGCCTTTTCGAAATAAGTTAATTGTTGTTTATTTCCTTTTAAATTATTTAATTTTTGAATTCTCCTAAAACGGACTAAAAGGAATCTTCATATGTTCAGTTAATAGATATTATCAACATATATAGTAACATACGGACATGAGCTAAAATTGAAAAGTTTGTAATATTCAGTGCTCTAGTTTAATTGGAGGAAATATCTCAAAAAGCAATGGAGTAAAAAAAAAAACGTCTGAGATCCGAGTTATTAAGTCTGTAAGGGTGTTTTAACACCTAGTGCCCTAAGCCAACTGGTTTGGGAGTCACTGACCCAAAGCTCGTTACATGGATCGAAGGATGCTGCAAAAATATATATATCTGAAGTCTGAGTAATTAAGTCCGTAGGGGTGTCTTAACACATGGTGCCCTAAAGCCAACTGGTTTGGGAGTCACCGACCCAACACTCGCTACATAGACAGAAGGTATTGTATATAAATAAAAAAAAATCAAAGAAAAAAATCAGAAAAATGAGAAAAATTATTCCATTGCTAAAAGGTGTGAATTCTGATAAAACTTTAGGACAAAAATATTACTCTCTTATCAACTGCACTTATGACTGTTGTGGGCAAAATAAGTTGTTTAATATTTTGTTGGCTATGTATATGAAGAATGGTAAAAATAATCGGAGAATTTACTTATTCAGTAATTTAGAATAAAACAAAACAAACTAGTAACTTGGAGTAGAAGTTTCACTTGATCAGTCACTAACATCTTTATTCTCTTTTCGCTTGTCTTTTTGTTTTTGTGTGCATTAGTTTTACTACCTTTTTACTTTTGTAAAATGTTTGTGGGTATCATTGATGTAAACCCTCACGAGACAACAACTCGTCCACTAGGGACACCTAGGGGTTTAAAGGCTTGTTCCATACGCTAAATGCAACTGTGATCCCTACGAAAGTGGCTTAGTTAATTTATTTATGTTATTTTATGTTTTGCTCGAAGACTAGCAAAATGTTAGGTTTGGGGGTGTGATGAGTGGTATTTATATCACTATTTCCCACTCATTTAACATAATATTTTGTATAGTTTCTTGAGTTTTGTGAATATTTTAATGTGTTTTGTGTTATTTTGTAGATAAATAAAGTTTCAGGACATTCTGGAGGTGATTTAGGCCAAAACAGTGAAAATTGGACGAAAATGGCATTTTGGTAATTTCCCGCGTCGCGACGCCAAGACCTTCAGCGTCGCGACGTCTAACATGCGCCGAATAGTACTAACGTGCGCCGGGTCCACAAATCAGAATCTGAGAAAAGTTTGACTTTGCTAACGTGCGCCGTGCCACGTGTCACCATCACAGCCGATCTGCTAACATACGCCGTGCCACGTGTCAGCAGCCTACGGTGCCGACATTCGCCATCGCCACGTGTGCCACGTGTCACTCCACGTCATTGTCGCGTCATCAGCCACATCACCAAGTTGACCAAGTCAAACTGCCACCTCACCGCCACGTCATCATCAGCCAATCAGAAAGTGCCACGTGTCAGCATCCTACGGTGCCGACAGTCTCTTTCCCACGTGTCGCCACGTCAGCATCAATCATTGAGTATCTAATCCTTATCTGACACGTGGCGGATAAGAATCTCATCGACCAATCAGAGGCCGCCACGTGTCACAATAATTGAAGCCCAACCACCTCGCCACGTGTCACCTTATCAGCTTATCCAGAATCTACAAACCAACGAACCAGAGCGTGCCACGTCGACAAAAGCTGGCGTAGCGACGCCGAAGGCCCTGGCGTCGCGACGCTGGAAGCCTATCGAGGCCTATAAATAGAGCTTCAAATTTCAGATTTAGTGGCACCATTCTCTCTCTCTCTCTTCTTTGATGTAAATAGAGAGTTCTTCTCTCTCTAAGTTTCTTTTAATTTTAGTTTTTAATTTTGTAATAATTTTAATTACTTTTTGTAATAATAGTAATTTACTTTCTTTACTTTTTACAGTTTTTACTATTCACCATTAGGAGGTAACTTCCCCAGCTAGGGTGAAATGTAATTCTTTTACTATTGCTATTTAGATTAATCTCCCATAAAAATAATATATTCACTATTTAAAATTTGACTTAAAAAGGATACCGCTATATTGGTCGGTTGGTAATTTAATTTTAATCTGGTTTAAACCTGACTAATCAAGGATACCGTCAGATTGGTCGGTTGGTAATTCAATTTTGGTTCCGCCTTTATGGCTGGTTTATGGACAAATATTACCGCCTTAATGACTGGTTGGACTTAATTTGACTTAATCAGGATACCGCCAGATTGGTCGGTTGGTAATATTATCTCAAGTTTATATATTATTTTATGGGAGATATCTAAATTAGTAGTAGTAAAAGTAATTCCTTTTACCTTAGCATTTTATTTTATTGTAATTTACTTTTCAGTATTTACTTTACCGTATTTTTACTTTATGTCTTTTATTTTCAAGTTTTTACTAGCCCTAGTTATGTGTTGTAACTAAATTAGTTATCTGGGGTTGTGATGACTTTTAATATCACCGTTTTATAAGGGGTTAGATTATAGCTTGGGTAATATAAAGATTTATTTATTGAATCTTAATCTTAATGCTTTTTCATTAACTGACCATTAATAAAATTGATCTGGTAAATCTAAAATGAACTAGACATAGGGATTTTAGGTTTCAGCCTTAGACTCAATGGCCCACGATCTTCCTTGAGGATAGCTAACTCTTTAATAGATTTCCTTACAGGATATGAATATACCTGTCGGGCGGGGGTAGCCATAATTGGAACTTAACTTAATGAATCCAGATAATTTGGTTGACATAGACATATGGTTCAATTGGGTTAAACTGGGTATTTGTGTCTGACCATCGACAGAGGCTTACACATAATTTAGTGTTCCAGGTTAATAAATCAATATATTACCCAATTTAAGATAACCACTTCATCTTTAAAATGATATTTGAAGAAATCACAACCCTATATAGTTTTTAATATTGAATTTTCTTAAAACCTATTTTCGACAATTTTATTTACTTGCTTTTAAATTTAGAATCGTCACCATTTCAAATCAATCAATCAACCTGCTAGATACTAGTAATCATTTGATCTCATAAAATTAATAGATTAGATATTAAGTCCTCGTGTGATCGATATTTTTATACTACTTGAACGATACGTGCGCTTGCATTATACGTGTGTGTTTCGCCGGTCAGCAACTCGACTTGGATCTCAATTTCGTCATCATCTTCTATATTTCCCCGATTTTTCTATGTTTATGATTTATGTTCAATTTTAATATGTTAGTATACAATTAATTGATTGATGCATGTTAATTTCGTTTGATAGCATATGTTAGACAACAGCCACCAAGTCACAGAAAGAGGGCTTCAGAAAGGAAAGCAAATGGGAAAGAAAGAACGAAAAATGAATGAAGAAATGAGAGTTGGAGAAATGAAAGAAAATAGAAAAAGTAAAGGAAGAGATAGGGAGATAGGGAGAGGGAAGAGTTAGAGATGGATATGGGAGAGTTAGGGAGGGAGATGGTGGCGCCGCCTATCACAATAGTGACTGTGGTCGGCGGAAAACAGATGCAAACCTATCTTGAGTTTATATAGATTGTGGTTGGCGGAAAACAGATGCAAACCTATCTTGAGTTTATATAGATTGTGGTTGGCGGACACAGATGCAAACCTATTTTGAGTTTATAGAGGTGAGAGAAAAAAAGGTTAATCCATCCTTATTATTTATGTTTTTCAAAAAAAAAAATAATGTTTGAAATAAGGATGAAGATAGATTTTTTTTCCTGCTCCAGGCTCTTACAAGAAATACACCTCATGTACTCGAACTAATGACTTGACAACTAAATTTAAGTTATTTGCCATCAAATCACACCCTTTGGGGACGACAAAGATAGATTTATCTTATCTAATATTTGAATAAAGAAAAACAATATGATGATGATTCTTGTAAGTTACATTTAGAAAGTGGATCTAGTTTCTTTACCAAATCGAATGCCGGTGCAAGAAATTAGATATACATAAGCATATGCTTGTTCCAAATTCCATGGATTGTGTTTAGCGAGAGTAGGTAATCTGATAACCTAATCAAACACGAATAATCACTTGAATAAAACACAATTAAATTATTTTTATTTTTTCATCTTATTTTAGAATACAATTTGATGGATTGAGATTTATGATTAAAAAAAGAAAACAACAGAAGAATAAATTCATATGAGGTCTTGAGAACAATTTATATAAACGGCCGGTTGAAATCCTAAAATTTAACTCAAAATTAGGGATGTAAAATCTTTAAAAAAAATAATTTTAAATGTAAAACATGTTTTTTTATAATTTTATTATTTTATCGGTAAGTAACTTATTTAGAAACTCTTTCAAGACTATAAAATTGAGGATAACTCAAAACATCATTAGCGAAACCCTAATTGACTATGATGGAAATGATATTTTACCTATTTTTGTATATAAATATCATAATCAAAATCCGATTCCACTTTCCACAATTATGAGACCGAACTCCCAATTATGGAGTGTAATCTAACACAATAAATTAATTGGATTGTTAAAATACAAAATCAAGATTCTTCTTCCGGTCGTATAAAATGAGTTTAATTAGGCATAATAATTGGTTAAACAAAAATTCCTCGAATAATTAAAAGACTAATTCATCGTGCTAACCTGTCTTCTTATTATTTAGGAGGTTCAGGTCCTGGATACAATTCATAATTTAATTCATTAAAAATTGGAAGAAAGAATCGTCAAACTTTGGACTACTCACCGCAACCAGCAAGCAAGCAGTCGAGGAGCAGCGGGCCACAAGCCAACCAAACACGCATTTTTGTGTTTAGTATTATAAGTACAAGGGTAAAATATATTATTAATCTAGACTATGAAATGATTTATGATTAATCGAAAATATTGGATGATTAATAAGAAAAAGATAAAATTGACATTTCATATAATTGAGAATAAAAATAACAAAACTCATATCTCAATATTATTTAAAATTATTAAAAATCATTAATTTATGATTGAAAAAAAAAAAAACTAAATAAGCTAAGAATCTTTAATTAAATCAATATGAAGAGTGATCATTTAGACACAATTAGAAAAAAAATTATCTTTAACAGAACAATTTTTTTTTTCTACACAAAATCATCAATCATAACTCAAAAAAATATTGAAAACTAAAATTAAATTAAAAAATGAAATCATATGATTTTTGAGAAATTAAAAATCGACTGCTTAATCGGTGAAAATCGCCCAAAAATCGTTGTTGGTTTAAAACGATCAAAATTGATCAAATTGAATCGCTTAAATAGATTTATGATTAAGTGACGATTAATCTCTGGTTAAATAACATAGGTACTAATACTCTAATAGTTTCTAGGTGATTTTGTCACGTTAGGATGAAATCAATAACAAAAAAAATAAAGAGTATATATTGAGATTTGAGCACATAAATATGACAATCGGTCCAGACGTGTTGAAGTTTTTTCAATTTTGATAACATTTTAATTATTATGAATTTATTAATTCCAATTAATTCATATAAATTTTTTATATGAATTAATTGGAATTTTAACATAAAAATTTTGAATTTCTGATCAGAATTTAGAATGATGGAATGAGATTCAAGATTATTTTTATCATAATTTAAAAATTCGTCAGAATAGAGATGATTTTGAACCCTAATAACAAAAGAGAGATGATAGACATACATAAATTTTTACCGAAAATTACTACACACCTCCGCTCACTGTAGCTACAGTGATCGCTACAGTGATTACTATAGTTACAGTGAGAATAATGTAGTATTTTATGTAAGAATTGATGTATGTCTATCATTTTTTATAACAAAAGAATAACAATAAAAACAGGAGGGCATATTAGTCATTAAAAAAAGCTGAGCTGGCAGGTTGAGGAATATTACCATTTTACCTTGCATCTAGTTTCCCTAGGCACTCTCTTTTGATTCTCATCTTTATTTAATTAATTAAAAATAATATCAGTTTGTTATAATTTTTTCCTTCGTTTTTCTCTCCTCTCTTCCTTCCTGTGCTTGTATGTTGTTGTAGGATCTGGATTCCCTAAACACAAGCACTAAAGAGAGAAGAAGAAAGAAAGTAAATTTATAGAGAAGAAAATCGAACAACTGAAGCTGAATCGCCGGGATAATCCTCATTCTCTCCGGCGGCGAAGCAAAAATGCTCTGAAAATTTGAAGGGCGAGTCTGAGTTTTATGAGAACGGAGAAATGTACAAAGCGATATTGTTTGAGCAGCCGAACGATGCCGTTTGCGGCAACATAAAGAAGAAAAAAGCTGACGAGGATAATACCAAGGGTAATACTGTCACTGACCTGAAGCCAGCTGTACCGTCGCTGCCCGTAGTCGGCCGCAGCCGATGCCAAGCGACCTCACGAAGAGTGACACCGACTGCAATAGCTACAACGAATTTGGAAATCAGCGGCTCGGCGACGAGCTCGACGAACGGAACGGGAACGGGAACGGGAGACGTGATTGAGAAGGCGTTACCGAACGGGGATCTGTACATAGGGAGTTTCGTTGGTATCTCGCCACACGGATCGGGGAAGTATTTGTGGATTGATGGGTGTATGTATGAAGGTGAGTGGAGGAGAGGCAAGGCATCGGGAAAGGGAAAGTTCTCGTGGCCGTCGGGAGCGACTTTTGAGGGCGAATTTAAGTCGGGTCGGATGGAAGGATTCGGGACATTTACCGGATCCGATGGGCATACCTACCGTGGGTCGTGGAGCTCCGATAGGAAACACGGGTACGGCGAGAAGCGTTATGCTAACGGCGATTATTATGCAGGGTGTTGGAAGAAGAGTCTGCAAGACGGACAAGGGCGTTACGTTTGGAAAAACGGGAATGAATATATTGGTGAGTGGAAAAACGGCGTCATTTCGGGGAGAGGAACGTTGATCTGGGCCAACGGAAGTAAGTATGACGGACAGTGGGAAAGCGGCGTTCCGAAGGACCAAGGAGTGTTCACTCGGCCTGACGGGAGCTGCTACGTTGGAACTTGGAACATCAGTAGCAAAGATGCCAAGTTACAGCAGCTAAACGGAACGTATTATCATTCTAATAGTGGGAAAGAGCAGAATCTAATGGTGACGTCGAGGAAAAGGTCCTCTGCGGATGGAGCTAGAGGGAGCTTGAATGAGAAGAGCATTATATTTCCTAGGATTTGTATTTGGGAATCTGATGGTGAAGCTGGAGATATCACTTGTGATATTATTGATAATGTGGAGGCTTCTATGATTTACGATGGATTTGCGTTTGATCGAGATCGAATTAGACAACTTAGAAAGAGTCCGTGTTGTTTTAATAGGGAAGTGAAGAAACCAGGGCAGACAATTTCTAAAGGCCATAAAAATTATGATTTAATGCTTAATTTACAACTGGGTATCAGGTAATGTTGCAAAGTCACTTGTTTCTGATTGGTTTATTATGCATTAACATCTGGGTTATTGATGCTGGTGAAGCTGTTTTGTTGTGGATTAGGTATTCTGTTGGCAAGCATGCTTCCATATTGCGGGACTTGAAGCCTAGTGATTTTGATCCCAAGGAGAAATTCTGGACAAGGTTTCCGCCGGAGGGATCCAAGATTACACCATCTCATCAGTCAGTCGAGTTTCGGTGGAAGGACTATTGCCCTGTGGTGTTTAGGTATCGATCTTGTCAATGCTTTACACTGATTACAAGGATTGAAGTTTTGGTGTTAGTTTATCATTCTTAAAATATTTGAGGTGAAAGTGATTGGGTTAGATGCATGAAATTTTTATTTCATTTGTTTTGCTATTTTTGATAGCTGAAATTTTGGGGTAACTGCTTGTAGACATTTGAGGGAGCAATTCCAAGTGGATCCTGCTAATTACATGTTAGCTATTTGTGGAGATGATGCACTTAGGGAGCTTTCTTCTCCTGGAAAGAGTGGAAGCTTTTTTTACGTTACTCAGGATGATAGATTTATGATAAAGACAGTGAAGAAATCAGAAGTCAAGGTTAGCAGCCTTTCCCTTTGGCTTCTTAAATTTGAGGCATCTATTGACAATTTTTTTCCCAATGGCATAATTAGGAAATAGTTGATTAGGTTTTTCTTCTTAGATACCATTTTGCTATCTTGATAAAAAAATTCACAAGGTGTGCCATTTGAATAGTTTTAAACTGTTTTTATGATGGTCTCAGGTGCTTCTTAGGATGCTTCCAAGTTATTACCAACATGTTTGTCGGTATGAGAATTCTCTAGTGACAAAATTCTATGGTGTGCATTGTGTTAAACCTATTGGTGGTCAGAAGGTATGAGTTGCATAAGACAGTTGACTTGTTTAGTATGTTATGTTCATTGGTCTATGTATCTATTAATATATTCTGTTTGGAAATCAGACCCGCTTCGTAGTCATGGGCAATCTGTTCTGCTCAGAGTATAGAATTCATAGGAGATTCGACCTTAAAGGATCCTCACACGGGCGCATCACAGACAAACCTGAAGGGGAGATTGATGAAACCACTACTCTGAAGGACTTGGATCTCAATTTTGTGTTTCGCCTCCAACAAAATTGGTACCAAGAGCTAATGAAGTAAGTTTGAAGACTCTGCATTCTTTTCTCTGCTTGTTGGCATTTTCATCTCCCTGGTTTATTCTTTTAATATTCTCACAATTATTGCAATGTTATCTTATCAGGCAAATTGAACTAGATTGTGAGTTCTTGGAGGCTGAGAGAATCATGGATTATAGTCTTCTGGTTGGGCTTCACTTCCGTGACAACACTGCAGGTGACAAAATGGGGTTGTCACCATTCGTTTTGCGGACAGGTAAATAAACATGGCATTTTCTCGTCTGAAGGAATTTATAGGCCGTTTAACTTTTGCAGCAATGGAATATTCTAATTTTTGTATCCTTCTCTGCAGGCAACAAGGATTCTTATCAAAATGAAAAGTATATGCGTGGCTTTCGCTTTCTTGAGGCAGAGCTACAAAACATGGATCGGATTTTATCTGGCCAGTATGTTTTTTTCTTCCGTCTTCTCTTGTTCCGTGTAGTTCTAGTCTATTAGCTAATGCTTATCTGAAATTCACTATTAGTTTAGGAAATCTAATAACCAAGAAAACATCCCATGGACTTGAAAAGCCTCTGCCTTGTTTATCTCTAACATCTAGAAGAACTTGTAGTGGTTGGACTTTTTTCTATCTGTTATGATTACATGAAACTGGTAATAATTTATAATCAATTTTTGATTAAATCCTGGGGAACAATTGAAAGTGGCTTGGGTTGTCTTGGTGATTTTGTGGGGGTGGTTCAGAAGACAATATTTGGTTGTGGGGCATGTACAGGAGGATGTGGTCCTTGTGATCTTAGATAATTCTTAAGACTTGTTGATTGTTTCCCATTATTTTATGTTTAGAAAATGAATAAATGATTGATGAATTCTGTTGCCATGGTTGTAATGGGATATGATGTTTCATTTTAACAGATGACAGTGATATTCAATTTTCTGTAGCAATAACTTAAATTGAACACATATTTTGTTGTTATTTTTTTTATTCAACAATCAGGCAAAAATAAAATAATGTTCACATAATTCTACATTTTCACTTTTTGTTTCTTATGTTGAAAATTGCTTGGTAAACAAGATGTTTAGGATCTGATAACTGAAATATGTTGGTAAACGTGCAACTGTTGCAATATGTTATATGAACTAATTTTGATATATTAGGTGGATGAATCAAGTATTGAAATAAACTTGAAATTCTGTGTTTATCAGGAGACCGTTGATCAGGTTAGGAGCGAACATGCCTGCAAGGGCAGAGCAAATGGCTAGAAGAAGTGACTTCGATCAATACACACAGGGTGGAGTTAGTCATTTGACCCCTTCACGCAGTGGGGAGATCTATGAAGTGGTCCTATACTTTGGAATCATAGATATATTACAAGACTACGACATCAGCAAGAAATTAGAGCATGCATATAAATCATTACAGGCTGACCCTACTTCAATCTCAGCTGTTGATCCCAAACACTACTCAAAGAGGTTTCGGGATTTCATCAGAAGAATCTTCGTAGAAGACAGATAGCATTCAGTTTGGAGTTTGTGAATAAGGATTGCTACAGTTGAATCAAAACAAGAGTTGGCCTAGATGATCTCGACTACACCTTTGTAGAGATAATTCTCGGGTATTTTGCCGTTGAGCAAATATTTTGTGGGCCAGATATAAACAGCCACTGCAAGTGTGGTATAAAAAGCTCGCGGCGGGGCCTTTTTCCGGGGGTGTTCATGGCAGAATTTTTAGAATCAGCCATAAGGTTGGAGGGAGGAGAGGGGTAGGTGTGCTTGTATATTCCATGGGGGAGGGAAATCTGAATTCTTCTTGGTTTCTTTTTTTTTTTTTTAAATTTTATCTCTTAGGATTATTTTTTGTGGGTACCAAGGGATTGTGAATTGTGAAGATTTGAAAGATAGGTATAGGGAAGGGAGGAAATGTTTTCCAAGGATTTTTTTTTTAATGAAAAATGGGAGGAGACTTGGAATAAGAAAGTGTTCAGCTTATAGAAAAAGGATGGGATGGTTTATGAAATTTCATGTAATTTTTTTTGGTTAGATATTTTAACAAAAATGTGATGTTTGAATCTCCAATGGGAGCTCTGATTCTCTCTCTCTCTCCCTCTCCCTCTCTGTCTCTTGTATTTAAATGGGCTCTGTCTCAGTAGCATAAAAATGGGGTCATTGCTTTGCTTTTTGCAGTGAAGGAGAGGCCATTGGGCAGATAGAGTTGATCCATGAAAAGCAGAGAAAGTTCCTTGGTACTTCTTCCCCACTTTGTTTACTCTTTGTTTACTATTATTATTATTATTTACCCATTCAAAAATAGAAAATCTAACAGTCCACTATGAGGGGTAAATGTGTCAATTAAAGATTTTACTTGACGAGAAAAAAATAAAACTGGATTGTCCTCAAATATTGTCAGGTAGGTGTTCGCGGTACGGTTCGGGTTAGTTTTTTCGTTTAACATTTCAAACCGTGCGGGTTGGCGGTTTGGAAAATTAGAAACCGAAACCACAAATTTGATGAGGAAAACTGCGGTAGTTCGGGTCGGCGGTTCAGCGATTTGGATCAGTGGTTTGAATTAGAAATTTTTTAAAGAAAATTTTGTGTGTTTTACATAATAATTGAAGAGAAAAAATACATAATTTTCATTTATACATTGCATACTGTCATATGATAATTAAATATCTTAAATTTCATAGTTACAGAAGAAGAAAAATATAACATAATGTATAATTTAAATGCGGGTCGGCGGTTTAGGCGGTTCGGGTCAAAATTTAAGGGTTGGGCGGTTCGGGTCGCGGTTTTAGTCAAAACCGCGCACTGACCCAAAATTTACGGTTCGGTTCAGACTGACCCGAAAATCATTTTCAATATTTTTCCAAACCGCGCGGTTCGGATCGGGTTGCGGTTTGAACCGAAACCGTACACATCCCTATTGCCAGGCAAGGGAAATATCAAAACTGCCGAAAATGGCGAGTTTTGTTATTTTGCCTTGGTCGAGGAATACTTGGTAAATAATGTCTGGAAATCCAATATTGATGGTAATCGGGACGTCTCATCTTAAATTAGTTTCGTCTCGTCCTCGATTGTGTTTAAGAATAAAAAAATTATTTTGAATTTTGATGTTTTTTTAATCGAAATAAGAAATCACTTGAATCCCAATTTTTTGTCAAGAATCCCGATAAAAAAATTTATTCAAGACAATTTTATTTCTCGAGTCCTGCCCTGAATAGTATTGGATTCCAAATCCTTATCGGGATTCCGAATTTTCTACCAACCCTACTATTTACTAGCAGGGTGAAAGTCAGTGGCAGAGAGAGACGAGTCCCACTCGAGCTTAGCATGGGATCAAAACTATTTTTGTTTTTTCAACAATATAGTTTTGTTAATTAGTATATCCTCGTATAGGGATGCAAAGGATAAAATATACAAAATTTTTGGGATATTCAAATCCGATATTTAATATTTGATATTAATTTATAACAAAAAATGATATCGTGGTCAGTATTCGAACCGATCAAAAATTTGAATATCCCAAATCGATCAAATAACCAAAAAAATATTTTATTTGTTTATTATTCATAAAATTAAATTTTGTTGTTGTTATTAATATATTTTTTTATTTTTGATCGGATATCTAATATCAGAAATGAAGTAATTAGGAAGAAATTGAGGGTAGTACCGATTGATGAGAAGATGAGAGAAACATGACTAAGATGATTTAGATATATCCAACGTAGGCCTTTAAGTGATGATCCGGTGAGGAAAATAGAGCAAATGGTGATGCTATATCTCAAGTGAGGAAGTGGAAGACTTAAGTCGACATTGACATAAATCATAAAAAAACCTAAGTTTTATGAAGTTTGATGAATTAATAATCTCAGATAGAGCACTATAGCGTCAAAATATTCATATAACCGACCCTATATAGTGGGAAAAAACTTTGTTTGGTTTGATTATATCTAATTTCTCAAATACTAACAACCATATTTGAATGAACCATTAGCCAATATACATCGGAATTAGATATTTTTTTCGATCGAATAGCATCAAGTACCAAAATATTTTATCAAACTGTCATCCCACCATTTTACCCATAAATAATAAATAATAAATCATGTTTCTTCTTAGGTTAAACTCCCATCACCGGCTCAAGTAACAAAACCCTAATTTCCTTTAAAAAACAAAAAAACAAACAAACAAACAAACCCTAATCACAAAGCTTTTGTTATGCATTTATTTGTGGTTGCAAAAGAAATTAAAGCAAAAGGTTTTTCTCGTTAATTAACCAAACCAAAGAAACAAAATTAACAATTAATGCACAGTTCTCAAAACTAACAAGTAAATGGAAAATTGGAGCACTACGTAGACCTGCAATATGACTGCAGAGCGCATGTTGGTAGCTAGGTGGGCATATTTATACATCTGCCTCAAAAGCATAAAAATACAAACCCTATTAACTTAGCTTACTGTTTAAAAAAAATTAACTTACTTAGGTAGTGTTTGATGGAGCATGGAACGCTAGTCAAATGTTAGCATCAACGCTAGTGTTATCATCGTTCAAAAAATTAGTTTATTTTAAAATATTTATTAAGATTTTATAATTTTACCTTCATCATACATAAGTTTGTTATATTAATTTTTTCCATGTTTTTATTTATAATTTGACAACTTATACACTACCTTATATTCTAATATCTAATCAAACATCCTAAAGAGTTTATAAGCTAGTTTATACTTTAACGATTGTTCCATAGCTTATAAGATAGCTTATAATCTCAATATAATATTCTCTACCAAATACATTCTTACTGGTCACACAAGAGATCATACGAAGCAAAAAGATTTCCGATGTTAGATGCTAGAATCAAAAATTTAGAAAGCATTAATTTAAGTCAATCCAATAGTAACTTAAGGTTAGTAATGATTTATGACATTGTGATTTTTGTTTTAAATATATATATTTTTGGGGTAAGCTTTCTTCAAATGGTCATTTTTGATTAATTACAATGTTAAATACTTATTATGAGTTAATAGAGTATAAAATTGGTTAAGATCCGACGAGAAAGACTGAATCCCAAACTGAAAATGAAATCTAAAAAAATTAGCCATGTGGCGGTTGGGTTGCTGGATTGTATTTTTATTTTGTACAAAAATATTTTCAACTTGGTGGAGCGTTAACGTTAGCATTGAAGCTAGCGTTATCAAACGCTTAAAAAGTTAGTTTATTTTAAATTATTTATCAGGATTTTATAATTTTACCCTCCTGATATACAAGTTTGTTTGTATTAATTTTTTTTTTCTATATGTCCTTATTTATAATTTGACAACTTATTATACTCTAATATGTGTAACCAAACACCCTAAAGAGCTTATGGGTGCGTTTGGTAGAGATTGTTGTATGGAGAGTATAAGCTAGCTCATAAGTTATGGAACAAACGTTAGAGTATAAACTAGCTTATAAGCTCTTTATAGTATTTGGTTAGATATTAGAATATAAGTTGGAGTATAAATTGTCAATTATAAATAAGGGCATATAAAAAAAATTAATACAAACAAACTTGTGTATCAGGAGGGTAACATTATAAATCCTAACAAACGTTTTAATGAACTCTGAAGCAGCAATCGTAGGGTGCATTCATATTTTCGTGACCACATCTCTCCAAAAGTTTTGATCTAAAATTCATCAGTTGGTTACAGAACTGAAACAGTCCATACAAGTTACGGGTTTCCAAGTTCCAACATAGAAATCTTTTCAAGACCGTTACTCTCCAATTTGATTTTAATTAATGATAGTGGAAATGCACTTGTAAATACTTCAGATTAGAATTCGTACAATTACCAGTCCCATGATAATGAAAGTCACTAGGATAGTCCCACCAACGACCGGTAAGATTTAAGGATGAGAATTGAAGGTGCCTTTTTCTGCTACTTTCATTTTCTATGAGGTTATTTATTCGTTTGGGATAATCTCTTGTTATTCTCACGATTTTATTCCCATAGGAAGCCTCCTCCCACGTGTAAGTGATGGTGTCGAAAATTTCGTCATTAAAGGACTTCTACTTCGAAATAAAATTTTGATGCGAAAGTTTAGTCGAGGAAGGTATTTAGCGTCAAAAATTGATTTCGACGTTAAAAATATATATTTAGCGACGAAATACTTTTTCGCTAAAAGTACTTATATTTAGCGTCAAAATCGATTTTTGACGCTAAATACCTTCCTCAACCAAGCTTTCGCGTCGAAATTTACTTCGACGCAGAAACCCTTTAACGACGAAATATTTTGACGCTAAAGGTGAAAAAAAATCGTTATAATTAGTTTTAAAAACTAATTATAACAAAATTGACATTACAAATTAATTTCAAACTAAATCTCATTACAAAAATAATTAAATTTTTTAAAAACATAAGAACATAGTTACAAATTTATTATAAAAATATTAGGGTTCTTTTTTGATAGACGGTTTAATATAAGAACACCAACCGTCTATTTCAATTCTCCCCAAAACCACTTACTTTAAATTAAAAATTCATCATCATAATTCATAGGGTTCTTTTTCTGCATGTACTAACTGGAACCATGCACGCACAAACTGTGACGTGTAATGTATTAATATTCCAGCAACATCAATTACTATTAAACCTACCACAACCTTTTTTAATTTTGTCCAACTCTTTATTAATTCGTTTGTACAATCCTAGTCTCCTATAAAAGTTGTCTCTTTGACATCTTCACATGTTCTTGTCGAGTTTTAGCCTTTACTTTAGTGTTCTATATAACAACATTTCTGATGAGTTGTACTGCAATTTTTTTTAATTGGATGTGTTCTTAATCTCGATAAATGATAAAAAAAATATAAAAATCATATTACATAAATAAGAATTAAAATATCTTTAAAATTTAGATATTAAGTTTGAGTTAATTTTTGGATATAAACGACCGCATGTATCGACTATCATTGAGCCACCGATTTTATAAAATCTAGAAATATGTTTTTCTAAATTAATTAATTTACTTTTTTTTTTAATCCAACAAGAACACAACTTTAATTGGACCATAATATTGCCTTGCTTTGATTTTTAAATCCCTTCTCTTATTTCTGTTTATTGCTAATTTTTAATATGACTAATAAAAGAGAACAAGATTTCGCATCCTGTTTTTAAGTTAAAACCAGAGAAAAAAAATGCATTTATCCCACACCCACAACCCTCTCATATAGAAATAATAAAATGAAAACCATTAGGAGGCTCAGATGTTCGTATGTTTTAAAATATAAATTAAAGACGGATTATTGTTATTTAACTATAAATTAACATTTTAAATAGCTAAATAATAATAATTAACTTTAAATCCGTATTTTAAAACATGTGGACATTCATACTATTCATCAGTAATATGTTGTTATCAATTCTATTGCAAAGCTGCCAAGGAGGATCAAAAGACATCCTTACTAGATAAATTAAGATTTTTTTATAATATAGTCTCTGAGTAAATTAAGTTTTAATTATTTTTTGTTTCTAAATTCAATTCGCAAGTTTTCCAATCAAATGCAAATTTGCGTATCATGGGCATATTGATTGATGGGGACTAAACACATGCAAGTTGTTGTTAATTGTCTCTTAAAATAAATATAATTTATGAACAGAAACCACTCATCCATAACCAAATAAATATCATTTATGAATAGAAACCACTCATCCATAACCACCCAAACCAAACTCTCATGAAAGAAATCATTAATTCAAATAATTAAAATGGTGGTGATATGGGAAAAAACTCTTATCTCTCTTGGTGATGTTTTATTCTTATTGCTTTTAAAAATTATCTAAGCAATGTTAATGTTACTGTTACTTCAAAGTGTAAGCACCTCCACCAAGCTCTTGGAGTTGGAGTGTGCTTCATATCTTTTTAAAAGGAATTTGGATCCCATATTTCGTTAAAATGTACTATTTTTTTTTTTTATAATTTTCTACCACACATATATGAATAGGAATAAATGGTTAAGATTCAGTTATTTCTAATTTTTTATTCAATAATTATCCATCACAATTTGTAAAAAAAAAAAAAAGGATTTTCATATTTCACTTTTTTTAACCTCTTTTGAAATAAAAGTTATAAACATCAAAATGGTGTTTTCATATTTCACTTTTTTTTTCATTTTTTTCTTCGTATAATTTGCTAAACACATTTTTTATATTATTATTTTTGAGAACATGCCACTAAATAATGTGGTTTCAAATCCAAAAACATGCATCATATGAAAAATATCATTTTCATTTTTATAATAAACATTCATACATCTGAAAACTCTGTACATTCGTATCAGATGAGAACTCATGTTTCACAAATAATAATTATTTTTATTTTTATTTTTTAAAAAACCATAATTAACATGAATTAAACCTAAAACCTCTCTCCTCATATGAGTGAGGTTGGAATCCAATAAACTACTCTAAAAAAAATAAAAAATAAAAAATTAAACTAACTATAAACCAATGTACTATGTCTGATTTGGCACAATTAATTAATTTATGCTAATAATCAATTAAAAGTAGAACTTAAGGAAACACTAAGTTGAGTTTTTCTAACAAAACTTTTCTAAGTTGCATAATAGAGAATTGAGTTACAATAAAAACAACGAATTGCTCAACAAGGAACATGGGAACATCTTGAAACTCTCATTTTCATGTCTAAACAATAAATAATGACAAAAGTAATCAAATAAGCAACAAAATGTCAATGGTCTCAATTTCTTTAATTAGGGTTTGCGGCAAAAAGCCACAATCATACCAAACACAAGGCTTGTTTAGAGGGGACAAGCTCTTACCACTTATTTAAAATACTTTTATACAATAATTATTTTACTTTCATCCGCCCAAAATCTAATGCAAAAAGTAGTTTCAATAATGTTGTCCTATGGTTTCAAAAAGACAGGCTATTAAGGTATATTTTATACTACATATGATGTAATTTAAAAATATACGCTTCTATAATTAGGTGTAGGCACGACTTGATTTTTGAAACTTTTAAATAATGTAAATATTTTATAGGGAAATTGAGTGAAACCCCCCTCATATGTTTAGTGAAATAAAGTAAAATATTGATATGTTTTAAAACTAAGCGAAATTTCCTTCATGTTTTATAATATGAACAAATATATTTATAGTAAAGTCTCTTGTAGTAAGGATGACAATTAGAACGTCTCATCCCGTATCGGTTTCATCCCAATTATGATTTGAAACGAAAAAATAACACAGAATCCCGACAAGTTTTATAAATCTAGATAAATTATTATCCCGAATCGAACAGTACAAGATTCAGAATCTCATACCGAACGATACAAGATCCTGAATTTCGATCGAGATTCGGAATTTTCTGTCAATCCTATCATATAAGGGGATTTCGCTTAATTTTAAAATATCAGAAAAATTTCGCTTAATTCACTAAATATCAGGAGATTTGTTCTATTTTTCTCTATTTTATGGTTTGTTAAGACGTGATTTCCACTTAGTGATATTATAAAATTAAGATAGAAGTAAAAAGAAATTTGGGTGACAAAAATGAATGAAGAAGAAGACTACACGTTTTCTTTTAAATTAAATGATAATATAATATAATTGTTTGAATATTTACGCTAATCCACGAACTATTTATTTTAATTGATTTTTTACGTGTTCAATTCAATATATATATTTATAAGATC